>JARPRG010000294.1:3105072-3121425 GCA_031001745.1 Hartigia nigra
CTGGGAAGGAGGATGTGCCGCGAGTTGACAGTGGCACGTTGCTGGAACGGCTGGAACGGCTGGAACGGCTGGAACGGTTGGAACGGCTGGAACCTCCTCAGAACTCAGCAGCATAGGGATTGAATACAGTCTCATTAGCGTTGATGCTTTTTGTTTTACGGTCTCGAGCGTCTCTTGCAAAATAATCGTCCTGTCCTTAATCTTGAATTACACGGCGAGCGGTGTCACCGCTTGGAGAAATGATGGTGGGAGTGAAATAAGAGGAGACAAATAGTCGGAGAGTAATGAATGAAGAGGGAGAAGAAGAAGAAGAAGATTTGCAGGAATTCTAACCTCTCCGAAGGAATCTTTAGGTATCCGGCAAAGAGCATAATCCTCCAGCACGTTGCGTCCTCCATATTTCGAGCAATTTCATTACGAGCACCTGTCGAAGGATACGGGCATAAATCAGTTTTGCAATGTCCAGCACTGCGCCTAACGTATTCATAGGGATTGGTAGGTGTGTATGCTAGATAGCTGATGCTGCCGTAGAGACAGAGAGCCTATTGGGTTGGCAGCACGTATGGACGCTTGTACGTACGTCTACATACTGAGGTATCGCAGAGCCAGAGGCCCTCGGGCTAACCCCTGACCCCGAGGCAGGTGAGGCGCAATTTTTAAACAATCGTACGTGCGATCCGGGGACAGGAGGTGAGGCTAGTTCTGCGATCCGATTGGTCGGCTTCGTCGCCTCGCAGCCAGTGACGAGAATGGAGGCCATCCGGACCCACTCCCACCGCGCCTAGTTATCTTACCTTATCTTCCTTTCCATTCCTTTCCTTTCCTTCCTTCTATTCCTATCCTATTCCCTAGCTTTTTACTTCTCTCCGTACTCTGGAGCTTCTTTGGCTCAGGATATGCGCTACGCTCCTTCCTTCCATCCACGTAGCTTCTAACCCCTCGAACACAGTCTTCTCCTTGGTTTACCGTAGTGCGATTACAGGACCCGATACCCTATACCCGTACCTCGTTAGTTATCCTGAAGTCTTTGAAGTCTCTCAAGTCTCTGAAGTTGCTAGCCACCATCGACCCACGACAACGACCAGTTTCGCGCACTATGATTCGTCTATGTCCCTAATTTTTCATGAGGAGCCATCTTGGTATCGCAACCCTTTCACTCGAGGGTATCGTATATATATATATATGTAGATATATAACGTGAACTTCCCTATAGAGACATCTGCCTATGAATTTATAAAATATAAATCTTAAAGCTGGCAAGATCTACTATGGCTACACTCTTTGCCTGTGTACTTGGACTTCTAGTGGTGATCTGACGAACGTCATGTGTGGTCCAGCAGAAACGGATTAGTGCGATCAATCTGCGCCGATCCGACCCCTTAATGTCTTCGCACGAGACCTGCCGATCTTCGAGCAGCTTTCAGTTGCTTCGTGTGTGTAGTCTTTTACTCTCACTCTCTCTCTTTCGTTCTCCTGCTGTCTCCCTTTCTCTCTCTCTTCGCTCTCTTACGACGTTGCCATGTCGTAATGGCTCCGCGCAGGGAGTAATATCTCTATTAATAATGTAATTGCTGGGCGCCCGCAGGATCGTGCATGCTCGACCGACCATTAGGCCTATGTGTTGCACTCTCCACTCTACCTTCTGCCTTCCTTATCCCACATGACTATAGGACTATGGGACGACAGGACTATTCGTAGAGCACTTAAAAACCTTTTCAATTTTGTCGAACAATCATTCGCCGAAAACTTTGTTGTTTACGTACAGTAAAATTATTCCATTTTGATTGATCGGTAGGTAAGAATTGATCGAAGAGTAATCGAGTAGAGGAATTTTACTTGGTACGAGGTTATAACGTGGGAGTTAGGTGGATCGTTAATTGAAATGGAATTTTTGAGTAAAGATCCTCGAAGGAAATGGTTTCTTGCTTGGGAGTAAGTCTCTGGAATTCTAGGATAATAATTGCATTAGCAAGGTAATGAACGTAATGAACGAGACCCGGACTTTTTCCTGTCAGAGAAAAAACCCACGGGGGGTTGTTTCTGGTGAACGTCGTCGGCGTCGGCGTCGTCGTGGGATGGTCATGTGCGTGAACGCATCGCGTTCTCCCATTATAAGAGTATTTCACGGCACGTCACGTTTATGTCGTCCACGTGACTTTGCGTGACATCAGCGAGTCGAGTCGGTACAGGTTCAAAGGTCGTGCAATTCACTCGTACAAGTAACGAAGAAACCGCGATCGATTTCACGTAGAGGGGAGTAGGTGGCGGCGGGGGGTGGGGGGGTCGAAGGAGTCGCAAAAAATCTCTTTGAAAGTCTATAAAACAAATGTAAACTGGCATAAAGGATCGAAGCGGCGTGGCAAGGGAGGCCACGGAGGGCGCGGGACGAAGGCAATGGAAGACGAAGGAAAAGACGAATGAACGAGCGAAGGAACGTCGACGTCCTCTCTGAGGGCGATTTATCCTCGGGAGTCAAGGATCGCCGCGGTGAGGTCGTACGGGTTGGCTGAGAGCATAAGAAACTATTCAGAGGCGCCCGGGGGGGGAGCAAGATATATTCTAATTTGGTGAAACTTTCGTAAGTGGGATAACTCGAGGAGGTGAACGTCTCGCAGCAGGGGTGTGTGCTGGTCTCTTAACGACTCATTTGCGTCCCTGGCAACTTTACGAGCAGTCTGATCGATTATTTTATTTTACTTTATTTTCACCGGGGGCCCGTGCAGCCATCTAGCAGCAATCTGCTTTTATCGGATAGGGGGAGAGGGAAGGGCTAGGGGGTATCGTGTTCCAGGCTATTTCGTGAGGTCCCATTCCAAGCATACTGTTTCTGATGGCGCTGCAACATCACTACACTACATACTCCTGGTGTGTATCGTACCTGACAACCGCTGAACAGGACACTCGAGCAGCAGAGCAATCCTGGAAGGATCATGGGGATCTATGGGGATCATAAATAAAAAGGGATACCGGAGACATTGTTGCTTTCTTGGGACTGTGCCTTCGGACTAGAGAATTACCAGGTCCTTCCACGGAGGAACTCTTTATTAGAATTATTCAAGTCGGATAACTATGGGTTTCCTAAACAATGACCAAAGGGATTTTAACTTGGACGAGTGGAAGCTGACTGGTTAATTGCCAGGGCAACGAACGGGCAGCCATCGATATCTCCTAGCAACGACCAAGACGCTGTCTTATCTTTACGACAGCGGCGAGTTTCTAGCCTCCATGGCGAGCTGACAATTTTACAATTCCACGGCGCCCGGGAGTGGTACATGTTTATAATACGCTTATAATACGTTTTGGATTTTATTACCTGAGACAACTTCATCTTACAAATCTTCTGCCTTAGCAGTATTAATCTAAATCTACGTAATTCGCACTCGCTTTACTTTTCCTTTCTCGTTCCTCCTTCTTCGTCCCTCTTTCGAATATTTGCTATTTCTTTCACATTGTTTTCATCACCCCTTATCTCTTTCTCACCGACAAACGCACTCTTCACTAGACCATCCGTATTCGCGTATCAGGTACTACGTTTCGAAGATCATTCTTTACCTTTCCTGCCTGATTATAGACCATCCCACTACACTGGTCAAGCGTTCAGCTTCGCTTGAAGAATACGCTTAATTGGCCGGAAATTACGATCAAGTACGAATTTAAGCGAAAGTATCGCTCGGAGAGCCTGAGTATCGGTGAATATCCGAAAATAATAGTTGCGCCATTGATTCACACGTTGTATGCAAATAAGGCAGTATAAAAATTGATCAACGTCAGTCTACGGATGAATCTTCGGAGCCAATCAGCGTGTATCATTAACCCCCGCCCCCGTCGAACAGTGCCTGTCAGTTGAAAAGGATAGATCAGTAAGTAGCAAGAGTCAGTTGATCGTTGGGACTCGAGTGTCACGCGTATGAGAATCCCTGCATCCCAATTGATCCTAAGGTCAATGAAGCTGTTGAATGATGACCACTGACAGGTGCATTCACGGGGTGTGCATAATACTACGCGTTACCATAGAAGTTTTCAATGGTGTTCCTATACGTTTCTCTCCAGCCTTCTTTCTCTCTCTCTCTCTCTTTTTCTCCCTCTCACTCTCTTGCTCTCTCAAGAAGGGATTCTCTACGAGACACGAGTTTCCAAGCCGTGGAATGATTGTTGATGTTGCGCTTAATCCAGCATAGAAATCAAAGAGGATCTGATTTTACACGATAGGTACTTCCTGCAGATGACGACAAGTAAAAATGGTGGATCTATCATGGGACCGAGCGAAACCTTACGACCATGATAAAAATAAGCTAACAATCGGACAGGGAGGCTTTAGAGATTAGAATTCTTGTCTATTTTCTATGAGAGTAATGCTTAAATGGTACAAAGCTGTCCGCAATTGACGCAACGTTCACACCCGCTAGGCGTTCGCGTACCAGTAAATGCAGTCGATTCATCATGAAATCATTCGCGCCAGGAGGATTCATTTATATTAATGAATGACTTATTAATCACGACGCGTTTGCTCTTGGCTGCGGATGCTGCGTCTGAGCCGCGCGGGCCGCCTTTGCCAGGACTAGCTGGCGCGCTATTAATATACCTCTTAGTTGTCGCCATTGCGAATATGTCGCCAAAGCACCGAAAGCCATTGCGCGCTACCTGGATAATAAATCCGTTCAAGAAACCAGAATCGGTGATCATTTCTGGCGAGTCTTATATAATTTTCTGTGAACGATTTCCTTGAGGTCCATACGGGTCCACTAGATCGGCTCGACTATATCTCATATACGAGGGCATAGACGTTGCTGGTATTATACGTAATCGTAATTAGCCAAGTGAAGGTAGGGGGGAAGGGGGCCACGTTAAGGTTCGCAATTTAGAAAATTGCCGATCGCTCGGGATATTAACGATCTTATAATCTGCATTGTGGGAGTCGGTGAAAGGTGAGGGCCGTGGTAAACCGCATGGTTAGATCGGCGATATGGAATTATCGATAATTAAAGATTTAATATGTAATTAATATTACAGGACTGCTGCGACTGATATCCAGAATCCGTGAAATAAAATAGTCAAATAGATAAAATGGTCTCTGGTCTCATAAGGGTCCCCCGTGAAGATCGATAAACGATAAGAAAGATAAGAAGCACCAGGATTGGGTAGATCCTTCCTGGATGCCTTGTGGGATATTCGAAATCTGTACGGAGAATCCGAGAAATTTGATTGATGCCTTGGAAAGAGGTAAAATATAAGAATGTGACGGGTGCTTCGAAGTAGAGGTAAATTCTAACTTCTCCGTGTAATTTGGACCACTGGCGCCAGTCTTGGAATAATTAAAATATTTAGACACGAGGCTGAACGTCGTAGGACTAGACGCTCGCTGCAGCATAAACAATGAACTGGAATGTCGCTTGATGCTATCTCGCGACTTTTATGCTTCCTTACGTCGGCCACACTGGCTCTTCGTGCCCCTAGGTCCTCCCCACCTCTCGTCCATCCACCTTCACTCATTCTCCTCTTTTTCCGTTTTCTCCTCCATCAGCCGACGTGTCTCCAGCACTTGGTAAAGGGACAGGACCTTGCGCTTCGTAAGTAAGCTAATCCCACGTCTGACAGGAAAGATTATTCGAGCGAATAGAGACAGTTTAAGGGTTGGTAACACGATAGTCAGTCCTCCTCCTCCCCCCCCCCTCCTCCTGCTCCTTCATTGTCACCCGTTCGTTAAACTACTCCGCGTGAGATCACAAGATCCTTAGCGAAGGAGAGCACGCGAGGAGCCGCCTATCGTCCTTTCGTAATTCTTATCCTGGAGCGATTAGCCGGATCGTTAATTAGCGGCGAGAACTCGATTGCACCTTAGGGCCTTTTAATTTTATTCACTTCACCGACAGGTGCTCCACTCCTCGATGGAATACTTTCGATGGATTATTATAGCCTGTGTAATTTCTATGGACTCTTTCGAAAAATTCACTGGTACTTCTAGCTTATTAATCTAACCTATCAGATACTCTTTAGGGTCGATAGATGGCAGGCATCTTGGCTTACGTCTTACTTGTCTATATTTAATAATACTTGTCTATGGCGTTTGTATGGATACCTATAGAAAAACGAAGGGAAGCTATTGATCAGTGGATGATGGAAGTTGTGATTTCCTGGATCGAGCGAAGGACGTTAGACGACGCTTGGCGTCGGAACGCGTCTCGAAATCGCAGGTCATCCTGCTATAGGAAGACTGGTGGAAGACCGGTATTCCTTTTCTTCTTCTTCTTCTTCTTCTCTTGTAGCACCTCTTCTGCTTCTTCTCTCTCTTTCTCTGTCGACCTGGCGTGGGTGTGGGATCTTTTGAGCGATGCCGCGGCGAAGAGATTATCGCGCATTATCTTGCCCTATCGTGCACGATCCTTAGATCTCAGTCTGAGATATGATCGCGCAAGGATCGAGAGAGGATCATGTGGAAGAGAGAATCAGACTCCAGCCTGGTCGAGTTTTACTCGAGTTCAATCGCATCCTTTTCAATCCAGTTGTTCCTTTCGTTACGAGGAATGAGGCGCTCATTGGCACTCTTCGATCCAGGATACATGATCCAAAGATCCAAGTATGGATTCAGAGTCCCATGAGATCAAGTAGTTGTTACCAGTGATATACCTAATGCACGAAAAGGAATAAGGATAAGAAGGTAAGAATGATATTGCAAGGATCTTGAATCGTCATGCGATCGTCCTTAGTCCTTTCCCCAATCGGTTCGCCGATCTCTGGGCGATTTGTCAGCGCAGCCACGAGCATGTACGAGCTTATCGATAAAATATATCAAAAGAAAAAGAGACCCCACGTAGAAAAATGTCCGATCGAGTAGGCAGGTACGTATATGGATCCCACTGTAAGAAGTTTAAGTACAGAAATTCAGTATAAACACTTGTCCGATCTTTTTTTTTTCCTTCGATACTTTCCTTTTCGTACCACGTATAGATAAATCCAGTTCGTTATCGAGATCTCATCGTTCCTTGAGCGAAGATCGAACCTGAGCAGCAGATGTTCAACCTTTATGGGTTACGAAGCCTTTTTCCCGAACTCTCTTAATTCTACTAGTCATAACTTGGAATTATCTCGATACAGAAGCCAGATATTGGCCATCCAGCGCCCACGTGACTTCAGTCTTCGCTTCGTTTGGAGCCTCGACTTCGGACTTCGCTTCAGCTTTGGCCTTCCATCGAGAGCGATTCCCGAATATATATTTCTCCATTACCAGAAGTCTGTGGGAATAATAGTAAATTTATCGACGTCGACGTAGGCCGGTCTGTGAGAAAACCAGGACTAGCATGGGCAGAAAAAAAATCCATGGATTTGTGAGTCTCAAATTAAGTTCAAACTCAATTCGTATCTATGGCATCTAACACAGACTCATTCGCGTCTCTTTATACCGAAGGAAATTGGTTTCTGGTATAACGAGCGACTTCATTTCTTTATACTCATATAATGCCTAACTTCATCTTAGTGAAGGCACTGAACGACACTGGTGGATGGCACCTTCTACATACTTGATATCTCTATTATGGATCTTTGGAGAGGCTTCGAATTTGAACGGGTTTGAAATGCACGCTGCTCCTTCATTTCTTCCGACTTCTGTCCACTTCATTGGTCGGCTCTTGACTGTATTGGTTTATAGATTTAGGGACAAGCTCCACATTGAACTCCGTGACTAAAGTGTCTCGAAGCCATTGGTGTCTACCGTTAAATCCATATTTCAACATTTTCTCGTTTGTTAGTCCTTCGAAGGCTGTTCCACATCTATCGAGCTGCGTTCGACTATCGGCTTAAGTACCGCCTTACAAAACAGTCTGGTAATCCCTTTCTCGGAATCTAGTCAAGGCTTAGATGCGACTTAAAACTTCGTTTAGCCACTTAAGTAGATACGGGTCCCGGTCACGCCCAGGACTTGACGAGAGATCTTTTTGACAATGAAAAGAGGCGCCACGCGTTTACCTACCGATCTCTTCCGATCGTAGCTTCTCTCTCGCTCTCGGAATCTCTCGCAGTCCTGGTCATTGATACCCAGCGCGACATACTGATATGCTGATATATGGATCAGACATGTTTTCGCCGCTCCTCGCTTGTCTTTCGAAGCTAATGGCGGTTTAAAGCTTTAAAGGTTTAACGTACTGTACGTGCTGTGCCCTATAGGAAATACCTTTGATATAAATATATCGAAGAAAAATGTAATAAAATATTACGAAAGTCTTATGTCGTAGTAGTGTTACTAAAGGTCAGGATAGAAGAGGTCATCGATAGCCTAGGAGGTCAAGAGAGCGGGCTCGGGGTTGACGTATAAACATAATGATTTAATGACCATTTCGTAGGACGACACAAAATTCTATGATGGCGCGGTTTAATGACACGGCACTTGCCACGGGGCTACAATTATTTTGCAGCACGTTGGACGCGAGTGACGTCACTGCTGTACCTTCTCACGCCCTGTGACCGGTCGAATGGCGAAAGTACACTCCGTCCTAGAAGCATTTCACCTCGTTAGATATTGCAAGCTTTTCTCGTTCTGATTATGCCAATTATCGATTATCGAATTCTCATACATCCATAGACGTTTATGCGGTTCAAGGTATTGAAACGTCAGGAGTCAACGATATGTAATAGGTACGGATTCACCCTTTTACTTATTTTCTCAAATTTTTCTATAGCGCAAACCTGAAAATCTATGGCAGACAGATCGCGCTGTCGTAACTTCGGTGGCACGCCATTAGATCTCTCTATTTAAATAAAATATCAATTAACACGCCGTGGCAAGGTATCGGAGATTGCCGAGGCCTTAAAGCTCCCGCGTGTACTCGGGTCGTGTCCAATATAAATCAGATTGTATCACCGCAGTGCTTTAGTTATCGCCTAGAGAATCTTCACGTAGACCGTTAGGCAATTATCGTCGATATATCGACGTAAGAAAATGTCACCGAGAGAAAAGCGAACGAATCCCTCGAACTCCTTGGTATTATCGATAATTATGGCTAATACGATGCCAACTGTTAATACTTAGATTATTCAGGATTTCGATCCAGTCTGACATGCCACAAGGATTCAGTAAATTTTCGAACGTCTCCTTTTGGAACCAGTTAGCGGAAACCAGTTGGTCGAATTTTGTGATTAATCTTATTTCTTTTTTAATCTCCTCGCTCGACTCCTAGACATTTTATAAGATAATTTATGTCTCAGAGCGAACCTGACACATTCGCTGAATGTTGCGTCAAGATCCATTCTATAAATCTAGGTGCTTTAAAAGAGCGTCGAGACGCTTTATAAGATGACCTCTCGTCGTCAAGGCTGAATAAGAACTAGAAAATGGCGCGTGGGACGAGTGAAATAATAAATTTGAAAATTACCTAAAAAGGTACTTACCTACGCTACTCCAGTTTCTGGTTTCGTCGAATTATCATAAGAGTCCAAAGTTCAAGATGGCGACGAAGGTAACTACTGCCATCTACCAGCTGGAAGGTGAACGATTTCTAATTTCATTCTGAAGAGATGAAGCTCGCATGACGTTTCTTATTCCATCCTACCCCCTGCCTCCCCCGCCACCACTTCCTCTCCTTCCGCACTCAACTCCTCCTGGATCATCTCCATAAATTCTTTGCTTTACGTTCGTTTACTTATTTTTTACGAGCCGCCCGTCGCGCCGTTCGTCGAACGAGAAGTTGCCATTCGTAAGACGACTTACACGTGAGGATCTCGAAGATATCGCTTCTTGTCGATTTCGCTACGGGATTCCATGCGCATGGGCATCAATCATAGAGAGTCGGTCGATATATTTTCTGAAGAAACTGGAAATATCAAAAAATACGAATCACCATAACGTTACGCCTTCGATGATATATGCTACTTGCCTGTTATCTCTATTTATAGTCTTAATAATGAATACAGAATGTATGCTGAGACGAAGAAACGTTTTTTTCTTCTTCTTCAATATTTAAAATCAAGTGAATTGCGAATTGATGAAAGGATGCTGTATCCTGGACCGATTATACCCTCAAAGGATGCCGAAGGAAGGAGTGACAATGCGAGTGACTTTGTAAAAGGAATTATCAGTGTTAAGTTCGTTTCGTGGCTGACAAGGTGAATGTCGAGAATTTCATGCCTTTCCTATCTACGACAGGTTTCTCTTATAAGGTTTTTCTTTATATTCTCTACTGTCATAATAGACGATACATCTGTATACCAGAATGACATCTGAGTTATAGCACATATTCCCAAGATATATAATAGTACAGTGGAATCTTTGTAGCATACCTTAAAAATAGATAAATTAATTTTTTAATTCCTATGCAGAGTGCATTACGATATCTATAGTAAAAGCATTGAAAATCAGGTTTCCGGCATGAATTCTGGTCCAGGAAGATCGAGAGGAATCGAGATCGGTTTTATAAATCAGGCTCGTTAGCAGCAACACCGTAGCCTATCTAGCGCCAGCTAGGATCGCATTCTGTGGGACCACCCAAAGGTCCCATTGGGCATTACTATCTAAACTGGCGCGATATGCAAATGCATCAGGAAAATCGGTCCTGACTCTTTCTCATTCTCTCTCTCTCTCTCCTTTCTGCCTTCTCTGAATATTCCTTCTTTTTTGTCTTTCTCAATCCACATGATTCGAGCCAGAGCTGCCCCGTATCATGCTAACCACAGTGATTGACGATCATCTCGCAAGAGCCCCATCGATCCTAGAAGAATTTTCCTTCGAAGACCCATATGAGATAGGAGGCGAACGTGTCTCGGTAGGTGTCGATCGTATAATGGCGAGTTCTGTCGCCGTCGATCGTACGCCGATACGGTAATCACGGGGTGGCATCTAGCCAGCTCGAGATCGCAAGGATAATGGACCGTTTGCCAGGAAGGATCTTCATCGCGCATCCAACACCTTCCATTCGCTATCCATTCGCCATCCATAGACCATACGCCATACGCCATGCGCCATAGAGCATACGGTACACATAGCTATACGCCATACGGCAATTCCGGGAGAATTTCTTGGTTTAATCGTGCGATGTCTTCCTTGATACTTACTCAAGTCTCTTATTATTAGAAATCGAAGTAATCGTTAAAAAGGACTAAGAAACTTGGAACAAGCATATCCGCCTTCCCTAATGAAACTACAAACTTCATGTTTCAACTGTCCAGTCAAGTGTAATGAAGTAGTGGAGTAGTGGAGTAGAAGATGAGTAGAGTATCGCACGGGCTCTACTGTTACTACTTTTAACATGGCGGCAGGATACTGTTAGTTTCTAGAATCCAAAGCAGAATTGTTTTAGCCTTCCGAGTGCGGTACGGCGATGCGTTCTTGGAAGTCGCATGCAGAGCCGATAATAATTTACAAGGGTTATCATTTTTCCGAGAGACTCGTGAGTCGCTCCGGCAACTACACCGTCTTAAACACTTGGCTTCGCTCAGTTTCACTTAGCTTCGCTTCGATTCACTTGGTTCTAGTCCGAGGTTGAGAGTCTCTCCTTCTTTAAGGCTACGTGATAGCTGGGGTGTTATAGTAATTTGTGTAATATCGTGCACGCGCGATAGCACATTCGAACTTATCATCTCTCTCTCTCGTCGACTGGGTACATTCGCCTGTAGATGCATCATGAGAAAGGAGGAGGATGGAAGCTGACGGAAAACGGAGGATGCTGCGACCTTAATCAGACTTCAGCACCTCGTTCTCTTGGTGTCACATGGAACACAGATGATAATAAAACAAAAGTTCGAAGTTTCAAAAGAGACCCAGAATGCTGTTGGTCACATTTCACGTGAACTGTGCCTACGAATGGTTGCGCCGAGAAATCATAGCTATTAATGCTTCGGTAGACGTCTCTGTATTTAAATACAGTAACTATAAGTCATTGAGTAATCGACAGCAGCCAGCCAGCGATAGAGCTAGCCAGCCAGCCAGCCAGTCATTCAGTACCAGGGCGAGAGTGACGGTGTGGCGTCATCACGTGGGAATCGGTGAAAGTTTCGAAATGTTACGCGTATTTCATTTGTTTCGTGATTATTTATCAAGGCACCTTGATCCTCTCTTTCTAGAGTCTCTCGAGTTCACTCTGGACCACTCGTTTACTCTCTCAGCTACACGTATGCGAGTCTGTGCACGTTCGCAGATACCTGTCGCCATGTGCACATGGCATTTATCTTAATTTCAGGACCAGGGGTCGAGTAGCCCTTGTGGCTCCAGAGGACGCTAGGTCATAAGTCGTAAGCAATGGAGCGACCGAATTCTTTGGACTTGGTAGGTGTGGCTCGTGGAGCCACAATTGCCAAGAGCAGGCATATTAATTAGCTGATTACCGTTCGCAGTGTTAATTAAATCATCGGATGATTAAGATGAGCCAAAGGCATTCTACATGGGCGTTCATGAATATATCTGTGCTCGATACTGGTTTCAATTGGACTATAACTGGTTTTACGAATTTACCTTGATGCAAATTCATCAACTCTAATTTATCTCTTAAATTGAGAGCACCTGGAGGAATTTTTCGTGGACCTGGTCGCGTTCCCTAGTTAGTGGTATAAGAGAGTGGAGAGAACAAAAAAAAAAAAGGAATGAATTTGGACCACCCGAACCCTCCTACGACTTTTGTTGGTAAATTTATGCCCGAGCCAGAGCTGCCATCGCCGCCGTAACTCAGGTTAGAACAACGAAGCGTATGTTCCAGGTAGCGGTAAATTAGTAGCTGGGGTCCCGTACTCCCTCGTAGGAGAGCGTGCTGGGGTCTCCTGGTTCCCTATGGTTCTCTATAGTTCTCCGTAGTTCTCTCATCCCGTTTGGTTTCTTACCAGGTCCCACCATGAGTCCCCTCACTAGGACTCCCCGTGGCGCCGCGCGGCACTCCTGATTAAAATTACTCTCCTGAGATGCGGAGATCCGCGGCGAAATTTATGAAATTGTCCCTGTTATTGTTTTAAATGAGCTGGCCTTCCCGAAGAGATCACGTCCGGATAAGAGGATTCCTGTAAATCCAAGTCGCGGAGGGTAGTGGTTGGTGGGAGAGGGTTAGGGGACTTAGGGTCTGAGGATTTAGCCCTCGGGACAGGGGACCCAGGACCCCTAGAGTGGCGGAGAAAATCACGTCTGAGGAACGCGACTAAATCAACATTCAATTTAATCTCATTGGCGCTCTTCATTTCCTTTAACTTTACATTGATACAGCTACAAGAAGGATCCATTGCTGAATATCTCTATTTCAATTAAAAAATTTTCCCAACGTAAGCCTCATATATATACATATATATATATATCGCAATGATCATGTCTGACTCGAATCCAATTTGAAAATCCGATTGGCCAGTGATATGCCGTTTTAGCCAGATCCTTGAGAACTTGGTCTGCTGGTTGCGCAATTGAATCATAGGCCTGGGAATCGTGCCAAGATCTATTCCGAAGAGATCGACGGAATCAGACTCGATACACGCCCGCTTCGAGGCCTTAAGTATTCGTAACGGTCCACCGAGCTGGATCAGCAGCTCTCACAATGAGACAGATAAAATCGGTCCAGTTCGCGCCAATAAAATCGTAGTCCCACTGGCGCAGTATATACGTAATATTTTAAAAGTCCATTTTTTTTTCTTGGGACGGTTGCGAATATATCGACGACGTTGACTTCCGGAAAGCGTAGCGCGTGTCTCATTAGTTTCTTAAGCTTGCTTAAAGAGGAATTAAATACAGCGTCCCGGCGATGGGTGTCGACTCCGAAGAGACCCCATGCCGGGACTCGGCTTATAATGAACGCTCACAGTGCCGTTCTTAATGCACGGGTATCCGCGTGCGTACACGCGCGTTATGTCCCTGCGTCTTGGTAGATGCTGAATACAGCATTCGAGTGCGTATGAGGTTAAGTCTGGAGACTCTAGGTACCATGGACGAAGGCCTGACATTCCCGGCATATCTACATCGAGAAATATCAATTTTACTTGTTCAACAATATTTCTTTAATCCAGGAACTCTATTACGTTTTCAACATTTTGCCCCCACTCCCCCCCAGGGACTGTTTGACAGGAACTGGATGATCCTCTAGAGTGATACGGGGTTACCTTGTCGGGAATTCGCTTGGGCCAGGTTATGGAAGATGAACTCCGTGTACGCGTCTGTGGTCGCGAATGCTCCAAAGTAAATCACGAGAGCAGTCGGGTTTTCCATGCCAGCGGGGCACCGGGTGGCCGCACTCCCCATAGAGGCAGAAATGTATAAATACCAGCCACAAATCTGCCAGAAGGCTAATTTATAAATTTCACGCCGATCTCGTAAATGCTTTTCTGATTTAGCGCGTTTAAATTATCGCTAAATGCGCCACGGACGAGTTTTAACGGGACTGGCTGGTCCATAGGGAAGGGATCCTGAGCCGATGCTCATATATATACATATAAAGAGTATATCGAGGGATGAATAGATAAGCCTCGATATTCGGGACCCGTGAACGTCATGCACGAGAACGGAGCATCGGATTCGATTTATAGATGATAATTGAAAATTATTTGGTAATACGAGTGATCGATAGGGAGCCGTTAACTCGTTCATACATCACCCACAGCCAGAGGCGCAGGCGCAGGCATCGTGGACCCTAAGCTCTCTGGGACCCTGGGCCCCGAGGAAGGCCTCCTTTTCTATAGTACGACCTCTCGCCTTCAAATCCTCCAGCGCCCTCTTCTCTCCTGCTCGCTCTCACTCTCTCACCTTCCAGCATATCTTAGCGGGGTCAGGTCGACCAATAAATCCAATACGCCACGGTTCGTCCCGCGAGAGAGCAGCAGTTTTACAATTCATGAATTTATTATGGGCACCGCGCATACCGAGGCCTCCGCTATTGATTTATCGTTACACTTGGAAGTCTTTGAAGATGCTCCAGCAGCAGGCTAGGCCCATCGGAAAGCGGGTCGAGGATGAGCCACGGGATTGGACAAGAGAGACGCGTAGGACGTCAGGGAAAAGCCCTAGGGAAAGGTTAAGGTAATGCCAAGAGACGTAACAAGGTCCTCCTCTGGAGTTCCTGGCTAAGATCGGCAAGAAAACCGCACGAATTCCGTAGTTCATTAATCAAGCAACGCCCGGAGTAGGAATGCCTTCGTATTTCGAGAGTCCTGCAGTCCATTTATCATGGCGGAAACGTATTTGTAGGCAGTGGCTGTGCTCGCTTCGCTAACAAGTGGATACGCTGTCCCCGTGGATGATGTAGCACCGGCTAGCTGGGGCCCCCTACGGCGTCCAACACCTCAAACTTCCCCTGCGACCCCGCACCCCTAACACAGTAACCCCTACCTATCCCACATCCCCTCGGTTAAATTTTATAAAATTGCAAGAGACCGAAAAAAATATTTTTTTTTCCAACGTTATCCGTAACACTCCCCGAGCTTTCCTCCTGCAATGGAACAGAGTAAATAATTTTGCTACGGACTGTTCAACCGAAGGCGGCTATCTTCGTAGGTTCCTATCTTACAGTCAGAAGGATGCAATAATGGTAAGGTGTCCGTGATGGCAACGTGCATCTCGATGGTAACGCGTGCGAGCACTGCAAGCAGAGTGCGGAGCTCCTTCCATTTGGCCATTCGCCATATTTCCAGATGAAAACAAAAACAAAAAAAAATGAACGAGAGGTGAACGCTTATTGAAATCGAGCGTCCGCCTCCCGGAGCCCTTGCCTCGAGGATGCCTCGTTGTAGCTTTGACGGGGAGCAGGTAACGTGCTCGTGCGAAACTGACGTTTCGATCCCTCCCAGCTCGTGTTGGACATGTACACCGAGTGAACCCATCTTGCATTTTGCGTGCGTCCGCATGTATCCTCGCGCTACGTATTTATTTTTAGCAAAAGCATTGCCCTCGCGTTAACGCAGTTAGTTAGTCAGTCCTTATATACATTTTGACAATCACAATTCTCCAGGTAAGGATAACTCTTTCGATTTGCAGATAATATTTCCTGACAATGAGTGTTTGATGGGTGCATACAGTGTGCAAGGTGCAACAGCGTTATTCCTAAGTGCCGGATGCACACGAAAGGACGTGGGAATACGTCGCTGCGGATTACGCCCATCTTCCTAGGATTAACTGAACCCTGTGGTTCAAGATGTATATCCACGTGCACGTCCACGTGTATTCACTTTGGCACGGATCGTGCCCTCGTATCGCCAGCATATTATGACTGCTTTTTACTAAAGGCCCACGTCACGGAGGCTGCAATTACTAATTTGGAGGCAAGACCAAGTGGTGGCGAAGAGGGGGGCCTACTCATTCTCCCTCCTTATCCTCCCCTCGCTCTACTGCTTTCTCGAGTATGTTTCATCGAGCCATTCCGCAGTGCGGCCCGACCTGCGGAATGGGTATTCGCGCTATGCTCACTCCCTCAC
>JARPRG010000294.1:3121525-3132402 GCA_031001745.1 Hartigia nigra
CTCACTCCCTCACCCTGGAGCCAGTCAGCTACACGAACGAGATGCTGATAATAATACCAGTCTAAGTAATTATACGGCTGTCGCCAGAACATTTTCTTATACGGACTCCTTCATTTTCTCTGCTCCACTTCTTCCTTCTATCTCACAGGCTTTCTTTATCCTTCACTTTATATTCATCGTGCGAGCTAGAAGGAGATAGGGCATACGGTATAAATGGATCAGGAGCATAGGTGTGGGTGAAAGAGAGAACCAAAGTAAAAGGCAGAGAGTTCAGATATTGTCCGGTGCACGAGCCAATCCGCTCGAATGTGGCGGCTGGAACAATGGAGCGCAGCTATTAATATTAGCCGACTATCTGGTTGCTATCGGCTGCTTCACACTCCCCACGCACTCGAATAACACGAGCCGAAGAGGGACATTTTCATTGCTTATTAATGCGTCTCATTACGGGCACTCCACACCGCATTACTCAATGCTACAAGACCTAGGCGTCTAGTGTTTCAAAGGGGCCTTACCATCTTACAACCTTCACAAGGCGAATATATTGTCCCACTGCCAGAAACATGGAAACGTTTTTATTTATTTTTTCTTTATTTATTATCCATGAACCACATCTTGCCAATTGACTGAGACTGATTTGGATTCGCGTTGCTCGCCATCTTGAATCCAAACGAGAATTGGCAAGTGTCAGAATTTTGAGGGTTAGAGAATTGTATGACGGTGCATGGTGAGAGTGGGGACGGGAGAGAGAAGAGCACGGTTCTATCTCTTGCTCGTGTAAAGGGAGAAACCGTTGTCGGACTTGAAGGACCAGTCGTGCTTTTATCAGAACGATATGTCAGAGCGTGACAGTTCGGTGTGTAGACATCGGTCACGAGACGCGCAACATTTCTCACCTCTTAGAGCTCAGAGCGGTCGGGTTGTTGCGCGACACCACGTCGAATCGCTCGATTAAATTACACCATTTTTCAGAGCCTTATTCCGTTAAGGTATACCTTCTTCTATTTTTTAGGAGACCATCCGTTCGATAGGAGGCATCCATTCGTATAGGAGGAATAAAGTGGAAATCCTAGGTAGGTCAGCCTTCGAATTCCCAGTGGTAGAAGCATGGAGGAAGTTGAATCAATTATAATATTTTTTTTTTGTGAAATATTAGCAGGCGGCTTGTACGCTTAACTGGCTGGTAGAACCTGAGAACTGTCTGGTTATTATATATATATAGGTATTCTACGACTATGCGCACGAGCTTCATAGAAAGTTGATAAATCGCAGAATAAAGGTAATAAGGATAGCGTGGTTTGTATCGTGAGATGCAAAGGAGTGCGTAGCGCTTTTAAAGTTGCCGCCACACGAAGCGGATAAATTCGCCCGGGTCTCCCGATCTATTAATTCGAAGCGGCATTGCATTCCAGAGGTGCGGGTTGTCGGCTGTACTCGGCTGCTCTCGGCAGTCTTGGGTAGGTATATCTGTACGGACTCTTTTAAGTTGTCCCATCGGCTTCCTTACCGATCTACCTATATAGTTATACGGCTATAAACTGATTTCACGATTTTTCCCTTATTTCTCCTATCGCTTCTTCTTTGAATCTCGGTTTGTCTTGGCAGTCAGTGAATAGCGTCGCCTTCGCTTCTTCGTGCGGAGAGAGAAGCCGTCAAGAAGTCAGAAGTGAAGCGGAGAAGAGACAGGAGTAGTATAAGGAAGAAGTCGGGTCCCGAGTCTTCTCTCAAGGAAGCCTGGCTGATTGTGAAGCTCTCGATGCGGTCCCAGGGAACGAGGGAGTAACACGCGAGGACATCGGGGACTGCCGAGGGCCCGATCTGTATGAAGCTATAAATCTCAGCCGACAAATCGCTGCCTCGCTCGTTCTCAGGCTAATTGTTGGAGGACGCACTCGAATGCCGGCCTCCTCTTGGCAATCGATAAACGCTTAATAGATTAACCGATTACCCATTGCTTTTTATGGCGGCTGAGACATCGACAGAGAGGATCGGTACGAATTCCTTTTCCTTCTGGAAATCCATGGATTTTTCATTGGATTCAAATTCAAAGGGAAGTCAAGAAGAAGATGGGGTAGCTAGTCTAGTCCAGGGAGCAGATTGAAAATCGAA
Source organism: Hartigia nigra (assembly GCA_031001745.1). Lineage (NCBI taxonomy): Eukaryota > Metazoa > Arthropoda > Insecta > Hymenoptera > Cephidae > Hartigia > Hartigia nigra. The sequence goes on from JARPRG010000294.1 coordinate 3,123,635, forward strand.
GAAGCTTGAAATAAGGTAGGTGCAGGGTAGGTATTCCTTGCAGAATGTACTTTATAGAAATAACGGTTAATCGCAACGGCGGCTTCTGGAGAGTCTCTTGTTCTGCTTAGCATACCCGGATGCCGCGTTGACGTCGGCCAGGTAGGGTGACTCCTTCGAGCAGCCTTGTGATGTCAGGCGCGAGACGGATCGACGGGAGAGTCGGCGAGATCCCACAAAGAGGCTTCAGATTATTTAAATCTGTTGGTACAGTAGGCAGTAGGTAATACGTACGTCTCGGTACGTAGTCAGCCAGATAGCTAGAAGTAAGTACGCAAATGCGTCGAAGAGGCTGGATCGACCGAAAGATTAAATGTTGCCGAGGACGCGTTTCTTTCCTCTCTTTTCTTTCTGGATAGAATCTGGAGTATCCTGAAAGTCTGCAACCTGGCGCAAAAGTTCTTTGCATCCTGTAGCGTAACTTTACGTGGAAAGAATTTTCTGCGCAGTTGATATTTACGAGACTCCCTGAAGAAGGTGTTTTCGTGGAGCTGCTGGAAAGCTTTACCCAGTGTGGCACTGTATGGATATCAGGAGTGAATTTACAGAGCGACTAGTCCCGGACAATAGGCAGACCTTAGAAAGACGACACGCTCGAGAGGAGGACCGTAAGAATCCCTGGACTCTAGTGAAGTCAGAAGATCGGGATCCTGGTGGCGCCATTGTAAGCTGTATATTTTATCTCCTCCTCGTAGCGAGCTCGAATAATACCCAGTGGGGAGAGGTTGAAGCCGCCCGAAGATTTTCCTTAGTCGGCTGCTTCCTGAATCTCCTTTTGAAACGGGAGGATTACAAAGTCGCCAGGTTAAAGGATTAAGGGATTCTCGCACGCGTGGCAAAGAGAGAAGATCTCCTACCTCCTGGACAGAAGTAGCATAATGGGAATCGGAAGATGAAGCAAAGCGAAGGAAGAAAAGAAGATGCAAAGAGAAGCAAGAGAGAGAGAGGCAAGTAACATTACGAAGCATCTTGGGCGCCAATGTCCTGGCAAATCAGCGGCGCTCTTGAGAGGTCTTGTCGTCCAAGAGCGTCGGCCCCTTTAACGTCGACCTGGACGTCCGTCGAGGAAGTCAAACAATGCGACGTGTAGATTCCGCCTTATTTACTTTCGCGCGGCGCACCGCGAGATCGTCTCGACATGCAAAGCGCGTCTTGTCATTTGCTTCCATCTCTTCTGGGTCAGTTTGCGCACCGAGCCAGTTCGCCAGCGCCTCTTTGTGAAGAGAGCTTTCCGTAGAATAGGACCGGACGGCGTCGCGACGTAGGTACGCGATGGTCCCAGCCATGCACTTACCGAACTATAGGTACCCACGTTGTACGTCCGCGAGATCTGGAGAGATATTCACGATCTGAAGGAGGACGCTATTAATACGGATTTAAGATTCCGTTATGCGCTTTGTGTGGCCCCATGTATCATCTCTCCGTGTGGCATCGCGACGCCTCACCCGACGGCGGCGTATCTACTCTCGCCCTCGCGTGTACTTACGTAGGACGCTTACCGTATGAATAATTTGGTTACACTCTTAATCCAATGACGTATGGTGCCTAGTGCACAGTGTCGTTTGACTGCTCCTTGGACGAGCCTAGTTTCCCGCGCTATTATACACGTGCGCTCCTGAGAATTCCAAGATCAGACCTCATCCACTTATTCCGCAAGCATCTAGGCTTCTCTACTTGGGTCTGTCTTTGGCTAATGCTACTGGGCTCCAGGGCGTCCGGTAGGAACACATGGGTGGAAGGGAAGAGGATTCGGAAGTCGTTCGATCGTAGGTGCAGGCTGCATGTAGGTACTTGGGAAGGATGGCGGAATGCTTTAGTTGCTCGCCTGGTGTTGCAGCGACCATAAATTCCAGCGATGGGGGAAACCAAAGAAATGCACTGGTCCAGAGGTTGGTAGCTCGCGAGTGCCTTGTAGTATTTCGTGGGCGCAAATGTTGGCAGTATTTCGTGCGGTGCTTCCCTTCAGGCAGGAGGCAGTGTAACGTAAGGAAGGATCAGGCTGTAGGACCACCTCGCGGCTACAAATTGCATTGTTCGGCCATGTTAGTTGCCGTCGAGTGCTTCTTAATGGCTGCGCTTCTTCGGACCACCAGAAATTCGTCGCTGGTTCCTACTTGCTAACTCGCTCCCACGAATAACTACCGATCTTCGCTCTCTCGAGGATACCGAACGGGAAGAGTAATTCCGAATCATGCAGATCAACTATTCGATGACTGTCTTTATTATTGCGTCTTACGTTCTACGAAGCAATTCTGTATGATAGTTACTGACGAAGAAGCCATAGCCTATGATGGTTCAGCAATAAGGAATAGAACGGTCCTGCGGTTGTCCCAGAGGAAGACATGGACCTGCTGCCGTCATGGCCACAACCTAGACCACGAGGCGCCCGACTGTCATTAAGAATTACGATGATTGCGCCACTGCTACCATTTACAGTAGTCGCTCGTGTTGTCAGCCAGTCCTAGAATCCATTTATCTAAATAAATTTTTTATCCAACCCTCTTTCGTCCTGATTTCCTCGTAGGATCCAGTGTCCAAAAGTTTATGCAAAATAGAAAATTCGGAGCTTTTCCATGACTGATACTATAGTCGATAAGAGTCGCAATCTTCGAGACTGACACACGCGCGCGTCTTTTCGTAAGCGATAAATCATCGCGTGGCTTCTCTGTGCGCGCACAATGCCGGACTAATCTTCCATCACGCACGCACGATATAACTACGCCCGCATGGCGTCCTGTGATTTACCATCCTTGTGGCTAACCTCTATTATGTATGGCGCACGGTGGAAACTGTTGAGAATACCGTGCACTGTGCACCTTGCACCGGGATGCGTGCGAGTGTACAGTGAGATTTGAAAGTTCCTTCGTTCTCTTGGTAAACGCTTCCCGTTCCGGTCTCCTCCGGTGTTGGGCGAGAGTCGCTCCAGGTATCCCAGTGTCCATCTAAGGATGTCTTAGGGACGCGCGCACCAAGTGCATCATAGGGGGAGACAGGAGGGGACTGTTAAAAAATCGAAGAAGATTCTTCGTTCTAATCAAGGGTCTCGCACGCGACGAAGAATGGAACGATAAAGGATAAAAGGAACGACACTAGCGCACTCTATACTGTTTACGAGCGATTTTCCACGAGTAATGGCGTACGATCAAGAATAACGCGAGGCGATCGTAGATCCGCTCGTGCTAATAGCATACAAATCGGGCGGCTGGTATTATTCACCGTCGAGACGCCGTATAGGGACTTCATACGACCTTAACTTGGACTGATATTCACTTTCCACTTAGTCTTCGCCTTCCTCCTCATCCACACTTTTTATCTCCTTTTGTTTTTATCCTCCAAATAATTCTTTCTTCTCTCATTTTCTTTAACTCTCTTAAATACGCAAGCCTGTTGTTTTCTCGCTCTTTTGCGTAGAAGCATCTCGACGATGACGCAAGAGTAGACCAGAGGTATTTCCCTTGGGTTAGGATGGCAGGGATGAGTAGACGCACGGAAGGAGAAAGAGAGAGAGAGGGATAGAGGGAGAGAAGAAGGCTGAGAGAACGGAGCGTTTTGATTTCATTAATGGATCGGGTGCGCACTAATGCTTGCCTGTTTGCCGAGCACTTCTCTCGCATTAAGAAGCCCCAGGACACACGTGTCATTTCACGTACGCGAGGCGACACTAATTTTTCTCCCTGGTAGCGAAGAACCGACTGGCGTCCAGAGCCCCCGGGCGACCTAGCAGAAAATTAACACTTCTCGCGCTCGAGCGGACACTCGCTCCTGGGTTTGTTTATGTTAATTCCGGCATTCGTAACATCGCCGACGCTTCAAATATATTAATTAACATCGTCATCAAGAGGTGCTCTCTTGCGAGTTACCCCCGCTCCTTCCCTGGCTTTGCCGCGTCATTGACTGTTCACCTTCGTGTCTTCGTATCTGATTCTCTCTCTCTCTCTCGCTCTGTCCTCTCCTCACCTTTTAGCCCCCTCAATCGGGTTTACGCTCTCCCATACTTTTGTACTACTTCTATGAATACTCGAGAGCCTCATTATTGCGACGCAATGAAAATCTTCTCGCCGCAGAACACACCTAGTGATGAAAATATAGAGGCGCGCATGCACCTGACGACGTAGGGAAATCGCAGGTGGGCGATATACGACGTCAGGAACAGTAGAAATCGTGTTAAAGTCAAAGAGTAACGTCTTGTCTTCTTAGTTATTATTTTCTGCATTGCACGACACCTTTGGCTGAGCTATTTGCATTCTCATGAGTAGATGGGTAGGTAGGTAGGTGGTGTGAAGGTAGAAGAAGAAACGCCTATGAGGAATGTGACCGAAACTCGAGCGCTTGTATTCTTAAGATGACCATTTTTATTTTTTTTAATTTCTTTGTATATACAAACATTCCCTCTCTCTCTCCCTAGCCTCCGTGGGATGTATCTCCTTCTCTTTGTACGGCATTATTTATTGCTCAAGAGTCGCGCCCGTGAATTATGGCCAACTCGAGTTTCATAAATTCCCGGACGAGATATGGAGCGACAAATTCAACTCCCAGATCCCGCGCGGCCAAGACGTCCAAGAAAGTGCAGCACCTTTGTCGTCGCGACGCGCATCGCTCTCCTCGGTATCTATGGTTACGCGCAATGCGCCGCGAAGCCCAACCATGTATTATCATTTGTATAGAGACTTCCTGCTGAGATAAACGTCCTACCGGCAGTTCTTACGTTTATGGTTTATGCCGATACCGATCGGTTGATTGGACCAACCAGTCAATTCTTTTGCTTATGATGCTTGCGCTCTCTTTGTACCAATAAATTCTCGCCTGTCGACAACTTTGCTCCTTCCTCCTCCGAGAGAGTCACTCCAGGGACAGTAAGACGTATGTGCGCGACGTTCTGCATTTGGTCAAATGAGAAGGAGGGCAAGAGCTGCTTCTGCTGGATGCTGGGGATCACGCATAAAGGGGTAGCTCCGAAGAATCGCGAAGAGGGGAGCACGAAGATCCCAATCTTTGTGAGAGGACTCTCGACTTCTCGAGCATTGAGTAAAAGGTGGCTAACATCTCGAACATCGTCCCTGTAATCTAATGAGCACCTGCTAGGAGCGCAGAGCGCCGCCCACACTCTCTATACACATAGAGCCATCTTTGTAAATATACAGAGAGGGAGAGGAAGACTCCGTGTGGCGTTGTGGCGTATGTGATCTTCAGGGCCGTAGAGGTTGCTCGTCCTCGAGAGGTTTACGAGGAGGTAGAGGTAAGCATGCCTACCTACCAGCCAGAAGGCGACTGGTAGAATCGAAGAATATTCCGAAATCGATCTGATCGGATCGGTCGTTGGTAATCGCGTGCTACTAGTTCGAGCGTCATGTAATCTCGTGGAGGATTCGTGCGGAGTTCCTAAGGAGTGTCAAGATGAGAGCACATCCGAGAGAAACTTAGGGAATAAGAGTGACCCCTTGCTTAGCGTGAGACCGTGAGAGAACTTGGACGCGCGTAGGAGTGAATTATACTTTTTTTATGGAAAATAATATCTGCTTGACTAAGACTCAGTTTCATTCTAGTATTCGGAAATTTTGCAGAGGCGTCAGAGGAGTCAAAGGCCATTGGTACTTTCTTCGAGGAATCAAAATCAAGGAGCAGCAGGTCGAGTTTTCAATATTGATAATGCTGACGATGGGTTATCCAGGTATCGAAGGAGTGACCTGGGGACGATACTCGTGGATGATTGTACCATAGGCACTTCCTATAGTAGAGACCTGGACGATGTGAGGACTCGGGGCACTAGAGAGACTGGCTTCGTTATGTTATGGGTTATGGGGATACAGGTGCCGGTTTATTCTCCTATCTTCCTCTTTCCTTCTCTCTTGTCTCTCTTCTCTCTCGCAGACTCGCCTCAGAGTCTTGCCACTCTTTTCTCTCCGCCCGATCGTCCTCCTCTCCACACCAGCGCCACTTGTGTCCGTGAGAGATCTTCGGAAAGAGGATTACACTCGTATGCGTGAGGTCGCGCCGAGTGCGGGTGAAAGTCTCCAACGGGTCACCGCCTCGTTCCTTAACTCCTTTTCTCCATTCTTTAATATTCCCTCTAATTTCCTTATTTTCTCCTTCGCTCGTTTAGATACACTCCTTTCATGGCTTCTCCTTTTCTTCTCTTACAGGGATTTCATCTTAGACATCGATCGAGTAGGATAGATCAGAGATGAATTTTTTAAATTGATATTAGACAAGCCCTAAAGATGCAGGTCCATTTTCAAATGACTCTTGAAACGGATGCTGCGGAGTAGCGACACCTGAAACCTCCCAAGACACGTTTGAACGAACCTGGAAGCGGTGAAAGTGCCGGGAGTCGGTATGAGTGCAACATTGTCGCCCATCCCGAGGTCAAGGGTCACAGCAAGATACCCAGAGTCAACTTTTTTAAATACGCTTAGCCACGTAGGACGAAATTCAAGTTTTTGCGATAAATCCATGAAATTTATGACCCCGTGACCTCGACTCAGTGCAGTAATCACCTTTGGCGTTTTGTATATAGTAAGTGTACTTCGTGAATGAGAGAAGACGCGATAGAGATGAAAAACAAGGAGGCAGGGTAGAACGTAAAGATAAATAATAAAAAAAATTAATGAAAGTAGAAATGGAAGAGGACAGTGGTTTCACGGAACGTTACGCTATGGAGGCGCGTAACGCGGTTCATTTGGTGGTAGTCACGCGTGGCCGTTTTGTGCGTACACGCGCATGACGCAACTCGCCCGATACATCGACTGGCTTTAAGGAGTCCTTTCAGAATATGAACTAACAATATAGAGTGGCTACCAGCAGCACTAGTAAACGTAACAGAGCCCAAGGTGTGTCTCTAAGTCCTATTATTCGTAAAGATAATAGGCTGTGACGAAACAATTGAGAGAACAAGCCGCTCCAATGGGAACCACCTTGATATAATGACCAAACAGGTCTGCGATGATCTGGCAGCTCTGAGATGCGTCAAAATTGAATTTAAAGAGAGACAAGTGAACTTCGTACATAGTACTCTCAAAGCTACAGATAAAATGGGATGCTGTGGTAGAAGCCACATACGAAGGGAGAGTCTCCGTCTGATTTATATCAAATGGTTTATGAGCGGCGTGCGTCCTCCTGACTGCTTATGTTTTGTCCTCTTCGCTCTTTCTGATTGGCCACTCGGTATCTCGAGGGAAAAAAAGGACTTGTAGAGAAGAGATCCTACGAGTTGAGCTTCCTCAGGTATTTAACCTAAATACCACGAAAGGACACACCTTCTGTTCGAAAATATCGGATTGCCAGCATGTGTTCTTGCTTTGAAAGATGACGTGACTGGAATACGAATTTTTTTACTGAATACTGTCATTACCTATTATGGAGTCTTGTTTTTTTGTTTCATGGATTTTGCGTATATCTCGAGCAGCCATGCGTAAATAAACCTCGGACGACTAAATATTGTTATTTTCAGCGTATTATGACGGAATGTTAAACATTCTGTCATCCCGATGACGGTAGTCCAACGAGACTCGAGACGGTGCGCACAGCGTCTAGTAAACTGGAAGATAAAATGGACCAGAAGGATGAAGAAGATCCTGCTGAAAGTGACGAAAACAAATGTGCTGAAAGAGAATGGCTCCAGGTGAAGAGAGAAAAAAAAAGAAATATGAATAAAGAAGGAAAAAGCAATGGGGAAAAAAAAGAAACTGGTCGCACCACCTACGAAGGATAGGGGACCGGCATGAGGTCATGGGTCAGCCGTCGGCAGTAAACGTAATTTTTCGAGGCGACCAAATGCCAATGAAAACCGGGTTATTAATAAATCGGCGTAAGCAAGCGCCTCTTCGCTCGGCGCATTCTGCGGCGCTGAGCGTCGAGCCTGCGTCTGCATGGTGGGAGGAATAAATTAAAAATAAAATAAACAGAGAAAGGTCAGCCGTCGCGACATTGCATTAATAAACTCGCGAGCTGCTAGCCGCTCGAATGGAGAGTCCGCGGGATGCTGTGCGCAAGGATCGTACAGTCGGACAAAAGAGAGTGATCCTCAGGAAAAGCTTCAATATCGTCTATATGAAATTTGGATCTTTACTTAACTCCAGCCTTTTATTACTCGGGTCTGTCGTATTACAGAATAGGACCCAATGAGGTCTACGAATGTCGATTTCCTAGGTCCCTGGTTGGACCTAGGCCTCTTACGCTACTCCCATCATCGGTATCATCACTGGGAGTGTCGCCATTGGAAGCAGTATTATCACGAGGGCTGGTTTCTATCAGGACGAACTGTTGGTAGCATTGCGTTGCTGCCGTTGAGAGTTCGAAAGTGGAAGAGAGTAAAGAGTATCCTGGATATACCCGTATCTAGATACTCTTCCTCGGCGAGCGCGAGTCCGGTATCTGAGCGTAGATCGGAATTCAGGTACACGGTAGCACTACCTCGAGGCAGCGAAGAGCAGCAAGCACCTCCTAAGAACGAGAAGTTGGATGCGAACGGCAACTTCCCCGGCGACTGGAGACCCACGAGGTGATCTACCGTTCCGAGCCAAGCCCCTCATTAACGCCTTTGCTAAGAAATTACACGCAGTCGGTGGCAAACAAGAGCAAGAAGGTGTCCGTTGCGCAGCATCTTCAGGGATACGGTGGACCCTTCCCCCGCGCCTTCCCAGTACCTCCCCAACCTCTTTACATTCCTACACTTTGCTTTGTCTTCTTCCTTCGTTATCCTGCCTTCTTTCGCCCTCCATTTATTCTTCGCA
>JARPRG010000294.1:3132502-3146634 GCA_031001745.1 Hartigia nigra
CGGGACTCGAAGCTGTACAATGCGTTCCCATAAGGCATTTAAAAATTACAAGATACAATGAGAGGGAGAGAGAGAGAGAGAGAGAGAGAGAGAAAAAAATAAATTTAAAAGAGAAGAAAAAATGCAAAAAAGAATTTCATACCAAATGATACAATTTCATCAGGTGTCTCAATTTTTATACCATTGATGCAGCTGGCAACATAGCAATAGCCAATCTCCTACTTGGGGATGAAATTGACTCCAATGAAAAAAGGAAAGGGTTATGGCCACGATGCTCTGCATAAGTCTACTTAGGTACGTAGACTGTCGGTAGATAAGGAGCCAGGGCGTGTGTAGGCGTGTAGAAGTAGAATGTTCCGTGTCTGCCAGATGTCTAAATGTTGACGAGGCTCGCCGAGCAGCTAATAGCCGTTTAATAAGATTACGTCTCCGGGCGGATAGATGCTCTTGACGTGGAACCTAAGGTAACGCGTTCCTGAGATGCAGAGCGCTGCTCTATGATTGCGCCAGAAAGGGCCTGGCTACTCAGCGGCTGCTTCTCTCTTGATATAACCTGCTGATTCCTGGTCTCTGCACCTTACCCTGGCTTCACTCTTAGACTGAATTCTCAAGACTTTTTCTTATAATATTGTTTTTGTTCCTGTTGTGTTTTCTTGTTCTACCTTTCTTGGTCTCCTTTCTCTCTCTCTCTCTCTCTATGGTTATGGCGTTAGGACGAGTCCTCTCGTTTAGGGCGGTCGAGCCGATTTGCATTCTTATTTCCAGCGGTGAGTGCTTTCACGGGCAATATCGCGAAATTTATCGGGGTGCGGTTGCGATGATATTTTACGCGGAGGAGGCCGCGAGGCCCACCCATGGCGGGGCCCAAGGATCGAGGCAGCATCGTGCCCAGCATCAGGCCCCGCATCACCCCATATATATTTGCCCAGTGGACGCCATAACCTCGCTATTATTCTGGTATTTATACCGGTGCGCCCGCTGCTCAACCACCTAAATCTCGTTAATACGCGCCGGTTAGTGAACTTTATTAAAAGGGCTGAACGCTTCTCGGCTTCGAGAATCACGGCGCCACGGGACGTCCCGACGCTCGACGTCGAATATCCTTTGGGATAAGTGTCGCTTCCGTTCGATATGATTTTTTCTAAGCTCGATCGAAAGCTTCGCTCTTCCTTCACTTCTTCGCTCTGTCTCTCTCGTTTACATATGGCAAGGTCTCACCTCTGCCCTGAAGAAAAAAAATGAAGCATGAGACACCTACTAAACTCCTACCAGCAGCTTAGCATCATACATGCAGACTCTAGGGGCAAGAGTTCTCATCGAAATTTATGCTCTCGCAAATTCTCGAAAATTGCCAACCGTCCAAGTGTCCATGTGTCCGCGCAGCAAGTAAGGTGAAGTCCTGGAGGATTTATAAAAGTGAACAGGGCTAACTGTAAGTCGAGCGTGTTCCCGGGCCGGGCTTTGGGTACGAGGATGAGGACGAGAATGGGAATAAGGAGGAGCTCTTGCAAAAGAAGAAAGAGAGACAGGAACTCGTAATCACATTACGAAGATTTTTCAATGGCGATCGGCTATTAATTCCATGGTGTACATATATGCGCGTGCGAGACCAAGCAAAAGACCTACTCGGTCGCTATATTCCGTAGGTGCTTGGGGTATGGATGCAAGGCAGGGAACTACGAAGCTGGGAATAAGGTAGACTGGTAGGATGGTAGGAAGATACGAAGAAGCAGAGAAACGTAGAGAGGTACTGAAAAGACCCCACCCACCTAAGCACCTCTCGCATCGGCCCTAAGCATCGGTGGTGTGCGGGTGTGGCGAATACGTGCCGGGGTCGGGGGTCGAACTCGGGACCCTGAATCCTTGCCCGTGAACGTACATTCTACGTGTCTACGTGGCTACGTAGGTACGCACACATAGAGATAGAGTACGAGCGGCCACACGCCCACGCCAGAGCTCCCTTCGAGCATCTCTTCAGTCCTCGGATGCTGCTGGACCAGCGCAAACCATAGGCGTGGGAGAGTTCATTGAGCAGAGATACTATCGCCGATTTTATTTCAAGGCGGATATGCGCAACGCCAGCGAACGGGATACTCCTCTCCTCTCCTCTCCTTCTGCTCCTATACAGTCATTCCTTTTTCCTCTTCTTCGCTCCTTCTCTAACGCTTCTCCCACTTAAACGCTTCTTCGCGATCCTTGACACATTCAGACACTCGCGAACCTCACGAGCCTTGTTTCGCCTACCGATAGTCTGTGATAGAGATCAAACAGGGTAGAGAGAGCTTTTCGTATTTCCGCGTAAACGTGGCATGGCTTGAATGAATTGCATTAGGCGAGATGCTGATGAGGATGGTGGAACGCTAGGGTAGGGAGAGCGAGAAGCTAAAGAAAAATAAAGAATCCCGCAGAATAGATGGATAAGGATTCCGCTACCGTGAATCCCATCGAATTATGCATGGATGGAGAACGGATAGATGGTCATCTGTTGTTCAGCTTGCATCTTGGGGCGCGTCGTGCTTTTTGCTGATGGACCAAAGATTCCCCGCGCGCTCAGCCCTCTTGGACTCTTAATAGTATTGAAATTGCTAGTTAGACGCATAATCGAGTTATAACTTTTACCGTGAATGATGAAGGTGGATACCAGCCAGCTCAGCATCCAAGTGCCGACTCGGTCGTCCGGTAATGAAAATGAACCCTTCTGCCTCTTCTTCAGCCTGGCTTGCCTCGCTGCCTTCAAACAGTTCGAATCTTCTCGAATCCTTTTCGAATGGCGTTCCTGTGGGAAATCATTCCCATTTCCTATTTCTTTCGACATTTTCTCATTCACTCTCTAATTCCTAGAAATTGCCTTTTCCACACTTTTCGAAAATATACCTTCGCACCTGGAGAATATATTCACACTCTCTTGTACGTAGCATCCTCTGTCAGAGAGATACACACGTTGCTTATACTTGACGTTACCGAACCGTCGGCATCGACCAAACAGTTTCCGCTCTTCCTAGGAAGACTTGGCGAATTCAGTGTTATCGAGAATGATTCTTCGAACGGTTAATTCTTTTTTTTCCTATACTCGGAAAAAAGATCACTCGATGACACTCGTCTTGGCGTCTTCGCATCTTGCGATCGACGCGCGAATGGACAATGCTTCATTAGAGCATTGTCGATGCACAATATCACACAATTAGCCAGCGCTCGTGGTTGCTTCGTGCTTTAAAAGGCCTCGCGCCTCCTCAGGACGATCACCATCATCGGCACCAGCGGCACCATCGGCAGGATCGTCACGATCGGCATGGCTGGACGTCGATCGACGATCCTTCGGCTCTCCGTTACGTCTGCATTATGCGAGAATAATGCTCTTTATCTTGGCTCCCTCTTGTGGCGTGCGTATTACAAAAAATTGTACCGTGAGAATTCACCGAGCAAGGCCTAGTGACAGTTTAGAATGAGTTTACATTGTGCGTTGCACAATTAAGAAGAGGAGAATGGCGAAAGTCCAATACCGACAGTTTGTAACAGGTGCTTGGTAAACTCGTGAAGGATCCTTGACTATGGCTGTTAATTTATCCGAATTCAAATTGACACGCGATGAAAGGAGCCAAACGTCACTCGCTCTGGTAGGTCAGTCTTTCAATCATAAAAGTCAGTCAGTCGGTAAGAGAGGCAGAGTAAGTTTGTCCATAGGTGACCCGTAACCTACAAACTCGAAGCGCAACAAAGTCGTGCTAATGAAAATTCAGGTAAAGCATAAGAGAACTCGAATGGAATGCGGTCCAATTAGAGGATGCAGCACCAGCGGCACCACCACCACCTCCCCTACCACTAGTAACATCAGGATCAGCAGCAACAGCACCATTACCGGTAAGGAAAGTTTCCTCTCATTGGATACCGAGTGAGAATTGGTTTATTACATCAAGGAAAGAGATAGGCTTCTCCTAATGGTGATTTCGTTTAGTGTCCTTCGGCCGACCAATACCTGATATAGTCCATGGGTCTCATCCAAAGCCCCCCTTTTAACGAACTAACAAATCAATTCAATGTTGATTAATGTGCACCTCCAGCGATCTCTTAATTACCTGAGTAATTACGGGACGGTCCCCGTCCCTAAGTATACTTACCTAGAACCCACAACGTATAACCTCCGACTCTCTATTCCAGCGCAGCATCCGTCATCCGGCGACGCGTAGCGCGTTGAAAGCTGCGCGGAGGGCAGATCGATTCTCCGCGATGTAAAAGTGTCGATTGGGAGCAGGATTCTTTGAAGCTATTAAGCCAGAGCGTGATTCACTAGGCGTGGATCAGACGGGGTCACGGAGTCTGGATATCGGTTGGGAGGCGGTGATGGCGCATGCGCAGGGTAGGAGTCTCGAAAGCTTTTAAACGATCACGAAGATGCTGAATCTGTCCGTCACGTCGAGAGCAGCCAGAGCGAGCGCCCATGGCACCAGAGGCACCCAGGCCAGAAAGGGTACCGAGAGCATCCGAGGATGCGGACCTTGGAAGGTGAGAGGTTAGGCAAACACGGGGCTTTATCTGATGGCCCGTCAGCACGCGGCAAACGCGGGACCCTAGATCGTCCTGACCTCCGGATATTCCTTGACCAGGGAACCGGCCACTTATTTTTTTTCCTTTTCCTTCTCTTCTCGTTTCTCAGCGTTCATTCTCATAGATTCCGTTTAAATCGGCTCCGAGATACATCGACGTATAAATTCAACAGGAATGATCGCGATTCTGGACCAGTGTCTTGCTCATTCCAACTAAGACAACCAGCCACCCGATTTAGGATCCGATCCGGTGGGTTTATGCGTGCTTCGCAGCTGGACGCACGACTGGTCTTATTTCACGGGAATGTTATTACGTCTGCACCTTCCACACATCCTCCAGAGTACGCAGAGCCTTCCTAACACTCGTCTTCTGAAATCCTCCCTACGGGGTGGCTCGCCAACTCATTGCACCTTGACTCATTTCATTTCGTATTCGACATCCTTTGCACCGTCTTCATTCTCATTCATGTTCTTCCTGGAGCAGACAGCATCTTCCAACACCCACCCACATAAGATCGCTCATGGATCCTCGTCCCCGGGGACACGGAGGACTCTGTTTAAACAAATCGACAAGGATACTTCTGAGTCACCCTGTGGATCTCTCTTGATCCTGACTCGCATCCTTCGAAGATAGGCTTGTTCGATAATTAGGCAGTGAAAAGGATCAGCGGGGGGTCCTTTCGCGTTCGACGCGTAAGTCGAGAGTATCGCGTGGGCGTGCGCCATGGAAGGAGGCTTTGAAATGTATCCTGGCAAATTGACGAGGACTCTTTAATTAGCCGAACGATCAGAAACTCTACCCTCTCATCCTGAGACATCCTGAAGTGGAAGCAAAGAATAACCAGGACCTTTTTTTTTGAATTCACACCCAATCCTCGTATATGCCAAAGTATATCCCTATATACGAGTAGGTACTTATGCTGCTCGTGTAGACGCGTAGATAGGTACTTCCCACGCAACCTATAGCGTATGAAGACATAAATCAAATGCTTTCGTGGACGATGCTCGCAATTACACACGAGTACGCGTAACGCATAATATATAATAACGCACGCACAGGACGAGAGAATTTGCCGTGGTCGCGGATGCACCTCGTTATAACGTGGCGAGCTAAACCATTCCGCGCGAAGACAACGCTGCGATACTGTGGGAGTCCTGCCAATTTGCCAGCTATCTGGACCGCCCTTTATAACGAGATACTCCTGGACCCCTTCGAGATGGATGGATCTTCCCTTCCTCTCTTCTCCCTTGACTCGACCTCTCGTATCAAACTCGCGTGCGTCATTGTTTTTACTAGATTCCAAACTGGGTCTGATCGATATCTTGAGAGAGTCCACATCTTAACAATGTTTGCTCTTCTTGCCGACTCTGCGTCAAGAGTCGAAAGACAGTCAAAGTTTGCTCTGCAATTATGTAAGAGCGTCAAACTGTTTCACCAAACATCGAACAGTGCCGGTTCACACGCCAGTGAAGACCGAAGACTTATACGACCTAAGGCCGGAATACTACTCATACACGTCTTCCGGCTTTGCCTATAGGCAACCGTATACGACTTCACTCCGGTTAACTTTTTTTTTTTTTCTTTTCACGTTACAGATCTTCGCGTCACTCTTGTTGTTTGACTATCTCACGATCCGGGGATCGCAAGATCTTTCATACCGGATGTTCTGGAACGCCTTGGCGAACTCCTATCTGGGTTAGTCTCGAGAATTCTCGTACTACGTGCTCGAACGAATGAATTTTGTTTTTATCTTTTTATCGTGATTTTGAGTTTCCATGATTTCTATGAGAACCAATAAAGAAGGAGTGGTTAGCGGCGATATGCTTTGTCGATAATAAATGATATCAATTAGTCCCTGGTGGTTGAGTGCAGGCGAGTGCGGGGGTGGTTGGGTCATGCGTGCGTGTTGCCAGGCTATGCATCATGTAACGTGGGTAAAAAGGATAGGTGGAGAAGGTGAATAAGGTAACTCGAGAGAATCGCAAGGATGAGTAGCTAGCTAGCTGAGAGAAAAACCTTTTGCTTCGGATCCTGTCTAAGAGTTAAGCCAAGAGTTATGGAGCTGAAACGGATCACAGGTGCGTGGGTGTGTTGTTCTCTTAGCTTGAGAAGGGTGAGAGGGTTACAAAATACAAAATACGAAATTGAACCGATTTGTTCGTGCGGCCTTCGTGAGAGACCGAATGGTGGAACGTTATGCCGCAGGGGAGCCATCTCGACTCCTTTGGATCTCTTCTCTCCTTATTCAATCCATTCTCGGCGTTCTCTCTTTCTCATCTTCTCTTCCCCTAATACCATAAATCCTCCGAGGTGTTAATACGTTCACACACTCCTTCAGTGTTTTCGAGCGCGCTTCGTTTGGCCAAACGCTATAATATTATACCTAGCGCTATTCCGCTTTGATAAATGGCCGAGTTCCCCTTGACCTACATTCAAATGAAATGGAATACAGAAATTTCAAAAAATTGTATTCGTTCCTTTAAGACGACGATGGGAACACATTAAAAGTTTAAAAAAAAGTTTTAATGCTTCACATCAGATTACAGGACATGATATGTCTGTCTCTCTCTTACGAACGTAAATGCTCATAAGACTGTCCTTCTCCCACGCACAGTCGGTATAGGAAATTCAAAAAATTAAGGGGACCCTCCCTCCTACACACTTTCCTAATCAATTCGTCGAACAGCTGATTTCGCAAATGGCTGCCCGCAGGATTTTCCACTATTTTAGCAATACATGGCCAATTGGTAAGTAGCCAAATGGTATTACAGCTGTGATGCATCTGTACCGAATAGCCCCCTTATATAGGTACAGTTTGTAGAGAGGTATAAAAGCGCGGAAGAGCGCGCGGCTCTCAGGGCTTCGGAATTTTCGCAACGCGCCGTGAAACATAATAATTAGTTCCAGTTTAGCGAGGTAATGAGTGCTGAGCCCCATTACGGCTCATAATTGTAACCAAACCCTTATTAAAATCGACCTTATAAACGCGCGTGCTCGGCCGGGTATCCGAGCAAGCCAGACTATCTCGTCGAATCGCATATCCTCGCGCGCTGCCCGCCGATAATACCCTATAATTTCCGACATTCTATACCGCACGTTATCCAACCGATCCGCACGGATCGCTGCGGATCTGTTTTGATCGATCCTCTAGCGATCTTCTGACTTTTCCCGTTCGCGCCACGGGACAATTCTCCAGCTCGAATCTATATAGACGATTCAGAGATTCGTAGAACCATACGTGGCCCATCGGATGCTGTTACGACTTAAATCTCCATATATGCGAAAGTGTGATAAATTTTAGCAACGCGAAATCCTCTTGACGTTCATTTGGTAATGGGGTTTGTTTAGCCAAGGGTGGCTGGAACCGTGTGCTGCATACTCCTTCTCAGGGGCGTATGAATTACTGCTCTTAAGATTTAGAGCCAGCCGTTAACGCTCATGAAAGATTTGCATAAATAAGTCGCAAAACCCTTTCGAGGAGTTACATTGCGAATTACATATCCCTCGTGTAAATTTACACTCGCTCCTGTGGGAACCAGTTATTTTTTTTTTCAAAAGAGTAAGATCAAGAGGGAACGATTCGCGTGCATTTACAGGAAGAGAGGATGCATCGTGATTTCCTCTGGACAATAGGTTTTCCGCTTGAGGCATGCAATTCACCGCCAATAAGCAAAGAGGAGGCCGAGGGGTCATCCGATCAGAAGATAACTCCCGTGATGTTACTTTAGCGGCGAATTAAAAGCCTGCCTCCCTCTATTCTCTTTGACTGGTATTCGTACTTTTTCTTCCTGCTAGAACAGCATCGAGAGAATTCGCAAGTAGCGCAAGAGCTGCTCGTGAATTTCGATCTAGATCACATTAAGATACCCTTAAGATCGTGGGCGTGGTAGACGCGATCAGATGCAGTAACAGAAAAAAAGAATCGGCAGAAAGAAGTCCAGTGAAAACTCTATAAGAAGGAAGAATCTCGCAATTCAGCATCAGGTCAATGGGCGTTCCCCACAAGGGGTGGCTTTCGCAAGAGACAAAAGATTACGTTATATAGGGTAGGAAAGTCGATCCTCGTGGCTTGATTGAGGGTTATAAAGGCCGCCGCCGCGCATTGTGTAGCGTTTAGTGCGGGCCCGACCTTTGCTACGTGTATCGCGCCTGGGACTATCGGAATCCCTAGGGTCCTAAGGCCCCTGAGGTCGACGTACACCTCGTCCAACTTTTCGGTCCTTATTCCACTAAGAGAATCCAGACGTTAACTGCGGATAAAGCACGCGATACTCCACTTGCCTCAGAGTCAGAGAGCCACTCGTTCAACTGTAGAATAATACCAAGGATGATGGCGTTGCTGGTGGTGATGGTGGTGGTGGACGCGAGCGGCGCGGCTCTCTGCTACAAAGCGTATTTATATCGATGTTTCTAGGAAGCGTGATTCTCGCACTTTGGCTGCTGTCAGCAGGGAATGCCTTCCGAGGCCATTGTCAGACTATATCTCTAACACCTCTTTACACTTTGGTTAACCCAACTGGTTACGTGAGTTCTCGTAGTCTTGAGACCTTGCAGAAGGTTGCACTAAATCTACGTTATACCAATGAGCCAATAAAGCCAGACTGGAGATACCCGTTATCCATCCGTTTTTGGTCAACAGGATTAGTCACGCTCGCGGGCATTATTTGCCAGGTATGATTTACGATTGCTGATTGCCGTCAGTAAGAGTTCTCGTATGATTTGTAACGGATACAAAGAGATTGCGGCGGTAGAGTCCTTTAAAATCGAAGAGGTTCCACGGGGGAATGATGTCAGCGTTGTCTTGCGCGCTGGTAGCTGATCTTCCTAGCGATGTTAGCGGTGTTAGCACCGTTGGGGGCTGCCATGAAGGGCTGAAGATGTGAGTGGTCAGGAAGCTGATAGGAGGCTGCGAAGATCAAGACGAGAGAATAAGGCGCACTAGGATCCTCGTGAGAACACGGTTGCTCACGGTAATGAGCTATAGCTCTATTAGAAGATGCTGCCAGCCCTGCTGTACTACTTCTAGAAGCTGAAGCTCTTTTCTCTCTCTCTGCCCTTCATCTCCTCTCGTTCGTACCGTAAGATCTGCTAGGGGGAGTAGTGAGTAACAGCATTGTGGCAGGTCAATCTGGGCTGTCGTGCTGATACCTCGCAATGCGTGACACGCACTGTTGATGACCACATTTTGAAGTACCCTGATGGAAAGAGGTCCAGAGCGATGTTTGCTGGGTGGACGAAGTGGATGCTGTGTTCGTGATGAAACGAGAGGAAGAGAGGAAGAAAACCTCTCAGAGGCAGCTCGATAGCTCGAACGTCTCTATTTTGCAATCCGATCTGGGAACGAGAAGATATTTAAACGCCTCATTAAGCTGAGATAGTTACAGGATGATGTACGCGTGCCGATCAATAAACCCAAATCGAGGTAGAAATATTTCTTCTTATTTTTTTTCTTCTGTTTTTTTTTTGTGTTACTTCTCTTATTATCTCTTCCTCTTCTTCGGCTTCTTAATTTCTAGCCTTCATCCGTTTGCTCTTGCTCCTTTTGGAAAGAGGGGCCTTCGCTTACGGCACTCGCGATCGAACTTCATTTTTCTTGATTAATTCACGCGATTACCGATTATTAATGAGCTGGATGATTAGCGGGCTGGGGCAATGATTAGGAATCGACGTAAGAAAGGTGTGGCGGCTTTAAAGAAATCATGACAGAGCTGAGAATGACAGAGTGAGATAGATAGAGATAGAGAGAGAGAGAGAGAGAGAGAGAGAGAACGTATAAGTATCAGAGAAAAGGACAGACTGAGAAAGAAACAGGCAGTAGCGCGTGCCATTGAATCCCACGTCTGGCCCTTCCGAGGCTACACTACTATCTACACGGAGTGTACCTGAGCGGCTGTGGAGAACACAGAATAATAGCGAAGAGTGTACGTAACGTCTAACAACGTCATGTAGACGTCGATCGTCATCAGATATCATTTCCTATTCTTTGACGTCACTTGGACAAGTGTATCCGACGGCAATGGCCTCGGATCTATATAGCTAGAACGGACGAGTCAATCCACTCCTTTGAAATTTACGATCCGCGACCACGTTGCTGGGTCCATCTCCTCCTACACGTGTAATACGTACGCGTATACTACATCTCTCTCTCCCTCTCTTTCTTTCTCGCTCTTATTGTGAGTCTCTCTCTCAAACTACCTTGAACTCTCTAGTATTCTGTCCTGGGCCCCTTATCGAAGCGAGGTCCGATAAAATATCGCATCGGCATAGAAAACACGCTCGTTACGCCAGCACCGAAATTCCAGCAACATCAAATTAATAGCGAACACGCCGTCGGGACGTCCACCGGTTACGGAAGCCGCCGAGATCATTCGTCTGGCATTGTGCCTTCACAGTAGGAGAGTACGTCGCCCCGTGTATATAATCTCTTCGTCTCTCATCCCTCTCTGGCCTCCGTTACGACACTATTCATCTCTCTCTATCTCTCTCTCTCTCGTTTCCTTTTTCTAGCTTTCTTCCTCTTCCTCGGTAATGGAGTACCCTCTCTGTCTGTCTCTTTACGTAGTGTCTATACTGATATGTGAAATTCCAAGTAGAGGACCTGTTGGATATGGTTCCCGTTTAGAAAAAGACTTTAGCCAATTTCTTGAGGCTGAGAATAGCATGTCTCTGATGTAAGAGAAATTGACTGGGTGCGTAGCGAGAGTCCCGGAGATGAGGTCGAGGAGACGATATAAAGCAAAGTGCAAGAGAAGTCAAGAGAGATACGTTCACAGGTGCACAATGCGCGTCCCATGCTACACTACTTAAAATGCATTGGCAATAAGCCACGTCGCGTTACGCGCGTCCTCCGCCAGCCGCGACTTGTCTATGCTTTAAAGTTTAAACGTTTACAGGCCTCGGCAGCCATAAGGCTCAAAGGCGACGCGTCTAGTCGTAAGCGTCGTATAAGCGGCTTTTACAGAGATCGTGCTTAAACGTCGTCCACTATTGAGCGCGCAGCATCCACCGTTCCCTGTACCTTTTCTTCAAGGGGAGATACTTAATTCATGGAGATTGTTCAACGAGATGGAATTGCACTGGACTTTTGTAAAACGTGTAGCACAAAAGTCAAGCAAGGAGTCAATATGGCGTCGAGTGACTGCGTAGTGTGCAGTGACTGAATGAAAAAATAATGTGACGAAATAAATAAAGAAACAAGTATGTACGCTATATATATATATATATATATAGCGTCTTCCATTAGCTCATGGAAGATATGTTTATACGTTCTTGCGTTCACGTAATATCCACGTGACTCGTTGTTGGCGGTAGAACAAATCCCGGGTTCAGACGCGGAGTCCGTTATGGCTTCGAGGAGGACGGGCAGCCATATGTCGAGCGAGCCTACGTGTGGTTTGGATCGATGGGAAACGTGGTATTTTCATTAGTCTCTGATCGAGTCTCATCTGCGAGCCGGGTTCAAACTTCAGACTTCAGACTTGGAAAACAAGGATAAGGCACAGCAAGGATGACCAGGTCGATGCCAGAAGTGAGACGGTACCGGCAGTAAGTAAGTACTGCGGACTATTACTTGGTAGAATGGTTCTTAGGTTCTTACAAATGCCGAGCGGCGTAATTCCCGTTGCTCGTACTCGCGTAGTAGCTGGTACCTGGTCAAGTCGATAACCAGAGACTCGTGGTAGGAGACTCCTGGATTTACTGGTGGGCGCGTGGGTACCTAGATGGGGTTTTGTTTCCCGTGGGATTCACGGGCGAGAATAAGAGGAGCTGCCTGTAGGTGTGCGCTCACGATCAGCAGTCCAGTCTACGTAGCTAGCAGCAACAAGGTGGTTGAAACGTAACACCGGTAACGAGTACCTAATTCAAGCGCGGCCGCGTCATAAGTCTGGCAAAGTACGCTGTAAGTTGCCCTGCGGGCCGTAATGGTGTTTATGGGCAATTCCAGACTGCATCGCGCGCAGTACCGAGAGACCATCGGGCACTCGACTACTTCGCGAGCGCCATGCTCCTCTGATATTCCGGAAAAGCATCGCTTGGAATTCCGCAATAAATGGAATTCGCGCGTGTGCATCTCTCGCGTCTCTCACGTATCGGCAGGATCCTGCGAGGGTTACTAAGGAGGTTGAAGGTTGCGCTCCTGGGAGTGGAACCATTGTCTCCGCTGGTTAGATGGGTCGACGCAGGTCGACTCGACGATCTGGGATCCTGGCTTTTATGGTCCAGCTAGAATTCTATGGTGAACCATACGAGTTTTGCGGATAGTCATCTTATATGTATGGGCTGAACCGAAGACGACTTTCTTCCTTGTTATTATTTCTTGTTCGATGCTGCATCTCTGCACTGTCCATTGGCATTGATCTTTCGCAATACGAGGACGCTTAAGTGACGGGTGTCCTCGCGGGTATTCCGCAGCGATGAAAACGCTCCCGCCAGGACTAATCCTTGGGTCGCATCGCGCAGAAGAACGAGCTATAATTCATGCGTAAGAGGTCCTTGCACGCAGTGGCTCCATCCAGCAGCTTTCAAGGAAAAACAACGAGCACAGATGAAACTGCGAGCTAACGACATACCTGTGTTTAACCCAAGGCAACCTTAAAACCGATCCCGTGTACGCAAACGCAAGCGCTGTGGGGTCATAAAGCCGTGCATTTGAATATGAATAAATCGTACGCGCCCGTCCAACCGGCCAGGAGTGTTTTACGCGCACGCGTTTATGGATTGTTTAATGGCGGCCGCCTACAAATTAGACGAGCGGTAAATCAGTATTGAGCGGACCTCCGCGACGTACGATACGTCGGACAAGGGAGCCATTGTTGTGCCACGATAATAAAATATTGGGTCGTCCCTTGAGTGACCCACGACCATGCCTGATTCCCATGCGGTCGATCTCGACTATTCTGAGCATTATCCCAGAAAAAGCACCCCACGAGCAGCCCCTGGGGTTTCTCAATTCGAAAGAATAAACATCCCCAATGCCACTGGTGTAACTCCGGTGGTCGAAGTGGAATCAGGAAGCCTGGTGCAAGTCGACGAGACTTGGCGAACGGCTGACGTCGCGCCAGGAGCATTAAAAGACACCGTGTGCGAATAGTGATTACTACGAGGTGCTCGGAGCTATGGCTGCAGGTTGATTATCTCACCTGTCCGGACTCTTTTACTCTCGCTCCTGCTATAATAGGTTCTTCGTCCCCATGCCAGTGGTCTACCGCTGCCACACTCGGTGCGATTATATTTCTTGTGGCTCTCGACTTTGCTTTCTCTCCTCCTGCACCTTCACCTCCGCCTTTGCTCTCCCTACCCTTCTTCCACGATCTTCGCCTCCTTTTCTTCTTCTGCTTCGCCGGCGACACGATAATAGCCCATTCCTGCTCCCGTTTCATCGGCAGTACCATTCCATCAGCCGTCAGCTCATCCAGCATCCGGTCTGGGTCCAGGATCGATGCCACTTCCAGTCACTATATCCTCAGGGTGCAGGGATGCGCCACCCATCGAGACAGTATTTTCCCTAGATGATCCAAGACAGCGCATTGAAATCATCAGGGCCAGGAAAAGTTGGCCGAGGCAACGTGACGCGCAACGCAACGCAGCGG
>JARPRG010000294.1:3146734-3178503 GCA_031001745.1 Hartigia nigra
CATTCTATCATTCTATCATTCTACCATTCTAGTCCTTCCAAGGTATTCCTCAGTCTCATCACGGAGTCAGGAGTCTAATTAGCCTCGCATACCGTTCTGGAGTGATGTGCTAGCCACCCGGGGGGTACGCCAGTTTTATCAGTCTCGAGCACCTAAGTACCCAGGATACTTTGCAAGGATCGAATGATCCCTATATCCACTCCCTATGCGCAATTACACTAAAGTCCTGGATAACAACAATCTTTGATGATTTCCTATGCACTCTAACACGAGAATTCACAGCGCCATAAGTCCGTTCTAGAACCGTGCGACCTGGTGGGACCTGGTGCGACCCTATCGACATTCCCGTTAGGAAAAGGCGGTCAGTAAAAATAGCAGAAGCAATGCGAATGAGATGAGTGAGTACGCGATCGCGCGATCATGAAACGTTCCAGCAGCATCTATCCTAGTAGCGAAGCCTACGGATGGACGAAGTCAAGCAGAGGCGAGCTGAGTTTACGAGGAGCCGGGCCGTGCGAAAGTCCTCGTGGGCAATTGGACAGGCAGACGCATTAGCCTTTCTTGTCGCGATTTCTTACCAGTGGAGCAAGTAGCAGGATCTCTCGCATCTCTAGGCCTGCTAGGTTGCCGGGGGCCTTTGCCGTTTCAAAATGAGCAGAGCGAGTGCACTATACGGAGCGATGCTATGAAAATGATAATTTACTGCGACAGGCTGGCCTGCCTGCCGGCCACGTACGTATCTGGTTCAGCTGGAGAGTAGAGGCTAGCGCCATTTGCACCGTACGGGTCATACCGATTCGAACCAAAACGGGTAAGCAGAGGAGTAAGTAGAGGTCTGATATATTTCTGATGGCCCAGTCAATGGATCTTTTATTTTTTTCTATCTTACGTTGACGTCTACGTCTATGCCAAAGAGATACAATTCTTACTTCTTTTTATCTATTCTTCATTTGATATCATGCGTATCGCTTTATCTCGATACCCACTATACTCGTGGCTGTATTCGCCAATTAAGCTCTATTGAGAGCCGTGCGCCTTGAGGTGCCCCGACGCCTTGGAGACCCCGCCGTTAAATCCAGATTAAGAGCGGCGCATCACGTGAATCCTTGGCGCGTCGATCCAGAAACATTTAATTTAGACGTTACCGCCTGTTACCACGAGGAGATCTCTCTATTGAGACTCGAGAGAACGTCCGTGCTCCAGCGAGCAGCCCGACAAAGTTTTGTCGCGACGGATAATGCAGGACTCTTGCAAATGGCTCCGAATACGTCAATTAGGGATCGTTCTGTATCTCTCTCTTCTGCAGAAGAAGAGAAGGAGGAGGAGACGAAGGAAGAAGAAGAAGATCAAGCTTTTATTCTCTCAAGCTTGCTTCACGCTGTCTATTCTTCCCATCCACATATCCATCCGCTTCTTTATAACTGGTCATCCATTCGTATTCAACTTTCCGTAAGTCTCCGTATACTCCATCTTGGTCCTTCGACACGTACCGGTACATGTGGTACGGGTGATACAGGTACGTCCGTAGCTCCGGATGTATGTTTATTAAATAATGACAAATTACCAGCCGAATCTGTGCAGTCATACTCTATAATTGCGACTACCGTCCCGGGCGCGATTGGAAGGATGCAGATAAAGAGGCGAATAAGAGGAGAGGATCCATTAAGTGGGGATCAGGAGCAATGTAGCAGGAGAGATAGATAGATAGATAGATATTCCTGCTATACTCTCCTTTGGCATAAGGAAACGCAAGGATTGGTCAG
Source organism: Hartigia nigra (assembly GCA_031001745.1). Taxonomy (NCBI): domain Eukaryota; kingdom Metazoa; phylum Arthropoda; class Insecta; order Hymenoptera; family Cephidae; genus Hartigia; species Hartigia nigra. The sequence continues at coordinate 3,148,498 of JARPRG010000294.1, forward strand.
AGGCAAAGATGGCGGACACTGCTCCAGACTCGTACATAGATAGTTCGTATGCAGCAAACTCTCACGGCCTCTGAACTCGAACTCGTCATAACTGCAAATGGAACGAATATCTAGCTACTCGTAGTAGCGGCAACCACGAATGGTTACTGGCACTTATGGCACAAGCCTACCGAATGCACGCTCGAAGATTGGCTCGAGGTATCAAGCGTGCTACGTACAACACGCTACGGTAGCTTTCGCTAGATGCAACAGCAAGTCTCGACTTGCGAACCCTCCAGCAGCAAAGAATTACCGAACCGGATGACCCCGGGAGGAGCAGACCGAGTGGAAGCTAGTATTGCCGGTGGGGGCGTTCAGCGTCTCGGCGTCCAAGTGTCCGAGCGTCCAGGACGTCCACTGAGGATCTATGCATGTATGCAGGTGCGAAGGTGGCACTCGCAGATTGCGCACCTGCTACCGTCATTACGGCCCCCGGTCAAGCACTCTGGAAAAGGCCAACGATTCCTTCTCGCGAGCAGTTGTTCCCAACTGTTCAGCATCCTTGGTCCAGAGTCATCGGCTCGTCTGAGATGACTTCCAGAGGAGTCTTACGTGATCACTCTCGTTGTCAAGAATGCCAGGCCCTTCTATGGACGTTTCAGATCCGGAGATGGCGGGGACGCGTCGTTACCGATTAAACACGGGCAACCGGATAGACGATCGGATGCGTAACTTCTTTTGGATCTATAATGCATCTCAAAGGTGCCGCGCCTAATCGAACAAACGAGTTCATTACGTTTAGTGTATAACCGTGATCGCTGGATCAATTGAAACTCGTCCGGCGAGAAATGATATCGATCAACTTGGTGAATGGTTGACTCTATCGAGAGAACATCTGTGCGAAGGCTATAAAATCAAATGATTTTTCTATATGTTACTAGGGAGACGATTATCTGGTATTATTGGATCATTTGGTGGTGTTCAGGTTAGCATATAGGAATGCTAGTGGAATTAAGCTTGGTAGCTGTGGAAGCCGTCCGTACTAAAATAACGTTCCTGTAACTTCAGTTCAGGATTTTTTGCTGGAACGGTGGCGGAGGGAGAACTGTAAAGACAGGATTTCTGAAATTGATCGAATCTTATTAATATTATTTCTACAGATCACTAGTCACACTGTTCGAAAGCGACGCGATTCTTATCGCGCTAAGTAGCATCGATCCTCAGCAATCGTCTTTCCGTAGAATTCCAGAATGCTAACTCTATTAAGAAATGTTTAATTTATTCGAGTTAGTATGTTTCTTATTTATAGATTCGTTTACGCGTTTACCTATATCTCGACAAAGTTAAAGCGACACTCTTTTAGATTTTATCGCGTTGAAATACGATTGAATACTTATACTGGATCTATAACTCGCCATTCAGATCAAATGCATTTAAATGAAATTCAATAATCGACGAAAATAAAAAAATGTATAATTTCCTCGTATATTTAGTAATACTTTTGAAACGCAAATATGTATGTTGTTAGTGAGCGTGGAATTTGAGTGTTATAAATGAAGTGAATATTATTTAATTTTTGTATTACAATAATCTTATAAGATTTTTGTTTCTGATTATTGAAATTCACTATAGAAATTCTCCGGGACAGAGAAGCAACCTAACCTGACATTCCAAAAATACATTCCTAAATATCAGATCCCCGTAGGTGTTGAGCTTCGACGTCCCGTAAAGAGATGGCAGTAGGTGCACAACCTGCAAGTAATTGGGTACCTCTACCTTTCACTGCATCCTTCGAGGGACATCCTACAGAGTACCTTTCCTAGTGTCGCGTTGAGCCCGTTGTAGCAGTTGGTAATTCCGAATGAGAAGCCAATCTCAGTAACCGGATACAACGAATGATTAAAGAAAACGTAAATTACGAGTAGACGCTGCAAAAGTCTTGTCTAAATAAAAATAGCAAAGGATTAACGGAGTTGAGGGAGGTCGTGTCGTAGGTCAAGGCACTGGCCATTTCAATGGATATACATAGACGGCCGTTTATTGGCTGGTCGGTTGAACGGTTGGTATAAAGAGAAGCAAGGGAATACCACCCAGAGAAAAATTAATAAATCCTCTCCTCTTAAACAAACAAACTCCACCCACCGCGGATCGGATAAGCCGGGGCTATTGATTTATTAATTTAGAGCTGCCCATTCTAAGATGGAGCGCGGCCGCGGCCGAAGGGAACTGCCTGTTCCGAGTGCTTCAGGACCCAAGTTAAGGGATCCGCTATCCGACGTGGTATCGGTAATTATAGCCCTGGACTTGGGCGCGCGTCGGTTACGTTCATTACTGAATTATCGGCTGCGCTCGGCAAACAATGCGCCTCTTTCAACCCTTCTCTGTCTCTCTCTTACTCTCCCACCCTCTCGCTCGCACTCACTCCTTCCGCACGGTCAACTCCTCCATGACTATACCTACCACCATCATCGGCATCATCAGCATCATCACCATCATCAGCATCATAACCATCATCACTATCGACACCAGTTTTATCCACTCGCTTTAAGTCTTACACTTGCTCGCAGCCTCTTGGCTATCTTTTACATTAGTCTACTCTTTTTTTTGGCGTCTCTTACGGTGCAGCTTGGTATGCGCCTCGCAGCATAATATCGTAAAATACTTGTAATTCCATGATTTTGACGATGAAAGGTATCCGCTCATGCGCGCTGGGGTGGTCGACGACAATTTTTCCAGGTGCAATAATAGAAATAAATTAATCTTCATTTTCCTATGTACTCGATTCACGTAGCAACATGTAAGATACTGCTTGTACAGTATGGCTACCGAGCGGGAAGTGTTTTCCGAATAATATACGCTCGCAGTTATCGTAAATCAGTTGTGTGCACGCACGCGTATTATCCTTCGTAAAGTAGAATGGCTGGACGGCCGAGTAGGTACCGATAGGATATAATCGTAAGGGGTTAAATCTCGAGCACAGCCGGTACAAGATGATTCATAACCAGCACTCACGTCCGAGAGACCGTCCAGATCTTTTTTTTTATATTATTTCTTTTATTTACCAACTATTCCCGGTCTATTCCCGTAGGTATCTCTACCTGCGACTTGGAAGGTTGCGTGGAAATAGATCGGCGAGTTCGACCGAAACTCCCTCTTGCCGGTTTTATGGATCCTTCCCTCTTCTTAAGTAAGAGACGGAGAATGGACCAGAAAGCCAGAGGAAGGAACTGGTATCCTGTGCGATGTGTTTTGCATTCTGCCATTCTGCATCCCTGCATCCCGCAAGGCCAGTAGGCAGAGTGCAAGGCAGACTCGTTGCGTCGCTCCTGTAATTTATGCCACGGCAGTTCCGCACCGCCCATTTCGCCCTAAAAATTATTTATTTGATTGAACGCCGCTTCGGGGAAGGCTATTCCCGAAGACGCTCTCTTTCTCTCTCATATCCAAGAAAAGCGTTTAGGACTGAATCTCCGAGTCGAGATACGGAGGAGGGTGACCCCGGTCCAAGGTTTACTTAGCCATCTTGGTAGGCATGAACTATGGACGTCTTCGAGATGTCGAGAAATGAAAAATAATAAAGAAAAAGGTGAATCCAAGCCTATAACTTTCTATGCTCTACCCATTAGCTTCCCACACTTGACTCATACGAGTCGTACGAACAATGCCGAGCATTGTCTCGGAGCGACCATAATTCGTAATTAGCCTCCTGATTAATTATCGATTTATCGACTAATTATTATAATTATCCACGTTCCCTAGACTACATGAGGGAATCAACTCGTGCACCAGAATCCATCGCTTTATCAGATGCAAACCGAAAGGTCTCAGATGATCGCAGACGAGACTGCCTTATCCTTCGATGAGAAACTTGAAATCCTTTTTATTGTTCACGCACAGACACAACAATTGCTCTTTGACTTTCATCTCGAGAATCTGAATTGTTCTCAAGTAAACCTTTCAGCGTGACAGCACACGGAAGGTGTCTTAAGACGTAATTTAGAAAAAAAGTCTTAAAGACTATGATTTTGACCTACGTCTTTAGAAAGACCTCTTCGAGACGTCCGTCTGATATGCGTGTTAACAGACTAGGGATTCATCTCATGTAAAGTGCATGGACGGCCGGATATGGAGCCGGACTGTAGGCAGGGGGAGTGGTCGATGCCAGATACAAGGGTCGACCTAACTTTATTGTATTTAATTAATTACTTCGTCCGATACTCGATCCTGCAATTTGTCCTCCCCTCCTTCACAGTCCTTCGCAGACTCACAAGAGTTCCTTGTATTCCTAAGGACTTGGGACTTGTACCACGGTATTAGGATCCTTTTACAACGGACTGCCTATACCTATTTCGCCATTCAGCAATTGGTTGGTACATACTGAGCTAACTGGTCTGCAGAATTAGAGAAGTGATATCGTAAATAACGCGTAACCCGGACTCTTCTTGAGAGTTCGAGAGCGAAGCAGGTTCCGAGGACGTGCGACATAAATCAGAGTTAAAGAGGCTGATCCCTGGGTTCAACCAGTACGATCCATGCTCGTGTAAGAATCCGTCACAACATAGGTAATACGATCATAATGCTAATTTACAATTTACGTAAGTCGCGGACTCTAAATTCCTCCAGCTCGTGTTTCCTCGTCCGGTGAGGACTTGCACTAACGATTTTAAGATTCGTGACCCTGACCTCGACCCTTGAGCCATTCGCGAGCGACTCCAAGAATCTTGACGATTTTCTAATTCTTCTAATTTTAGATATACTGAAGTACAGAATCGTAGAAATATTGTCCGGTAGCCCAAGAGGTAGTCCTGAGATAATGAAAGAATCTTCAGACCATCAGAATCTTTTATACCAGCTATTCTTTAAGGTTATTAAGAATAGGTCAGGTCTTGTGCTCAGGATATTATTGACTGCGATTTAGATCCTCTGAAAGGTCTAGAAGGCATCGCAGCATCAGGGTTCGAGTGGACCACGTGAAAGAGAGAGCGGATGGAAATAATGTGATATATCGAAAGAGTCCAGGATGAGAGAAGTTTCCAAGAGCGGAACGATAAATATTCGAGGCAACAGCCAAACCTAGGAAGAGTCAAGAAGAGAAGAAGAGAAGAAGAGAAGAAGAGAAGAAGAGAAGAGGCGGCAGCATATCTATCGACTTAGAAAATTGTACTGTCTCTCTCAGACTCTTCTGGTCCAGCTGAAGGAGACGCTCGTGCAAGTCACTCGTAACCGTATCGTGAGAAATACAAACAAACTCCTGGAGCAGCTAGTAGTTCCATAGCTCGGACAACTCAGCAGCTCCAACAATACTTCCAAACGAAACTACCTTCTCGACCTGGAAAACATCCAATGGGTACCAACAGAAGAGTCTAACAGTGACTACACTTAAGACGTTCCAAAGGCGCATCGAATTAAAGAGAACTGTTAGAGAAAAGGAGTGGAGGAGAGAGTGCAATAAGAAAGAGGGAATAGAGAGAGGACGCGAGACAAGACGAGTGAGTAGAGCAGAGCAGAGCAGACTCTGTGAAGTCGGCTGGAGGATATTAACATTATAAATCGTCCAGGCCGGCGACACGCCCGGGGCGGAGCAGATCGTATCGATCGATACCCTCCTCCAGGCCGATATCGATTACACTCCAGTGATTGGCAGGATTCGTAACACGCCACGGGGATTCCAAGGCGCAACCGGTCCGCAGGATCGAAACTAAACGCGAGGTACACGAGCCACCGGGAAGAAAATGTTGATCATAGCATTTCAAGGGGCATTCAAGAAATTGGTAGGAATGCAGAAATACTTATATAATTATATTGAGGCATTTAGTTAAAGGTGGAGATTAAAGGAAAACCGTGATGGTGCAAAGAGACTTGGAGGATCTCACGTAAAGACGCCCGTCAATAATTCTGACTTTTATTACCACGGAGACGTCATTGATGTCGCGAGTGCTGTCTCGAAATCCGAGGGCGGTTTTACGATCTTCGCGCAGGCATACCAACTTCTCTTGACGTGCGTATACGGTTGGTATAGTTGGTATAGTTCTTACGGAAGAAAGTAACAGTGTGTCGGAATACTTGGGAGCGCAAAACACACATTGGAAATAGCTACGGGCACGAGTGACGCTTCGACTACGTGATCAGGTATGCTTAGTCGTTCCGTAACGAACAATACACAGCGAGAGTGTCTCAAAGTACCTTTTCATTGCGCTGTATTTCACGGTGGTTGCTTTCTAGAAGCCCATCGGCCAAAGATAACGAGGACATTCGTCCAGAAGGACTCGAACGATTGGTATACGTGATTTCGAGGATCTTTGGTCGGAGTTGAGACTGTATAAGGGAGCCAGGGAGACTGGAAATAAATTGAAACGAGTGAGAATGAGTGGAGACGAGTGTAGGAATGAGTAAGAACGATTCAGAATGAATACCGTGTTCCTGTCGCCGAGTATCGCTTCTGAGTGGAAGCGGCAGGCATCTCTCGACTCCTTAGTAATTGCAATTCGAGCATAGAATTACGAGCGGGGAGTGCGGGAGGAAGCTTCAGGGTGGATGAAGCGAGAACGTCTTACGTGGCGTTCTGGGCTCTTAGGCCCTGTGAAGCTCTGGGTACAGCGTCGTAACTCCATAGCATTGTAAATCACGGTGGACGCCTCGTGCACCCATAGAAACGGTTATATTCGACCATAACCTCGTACCCACCGCGAAGACGGGACTATATTTTAATAGTAACGATAAATTACTTAGAGAAAAAAAGGATGCGTGTCCTAGAAGGTACTCTGTCCAAATGAGAAGACTTGGTCCATGGACGGGAACGAATGCGTAAGAAGGGAAGAAACAGGATCAAGGCTGATCCAGAACCTATAGATATTATGGATGATCCCATTGTTGAATAACTTGCAAGTAACTATGCGAAATGGGACTGAACGATCTTGCAACTGCGATAGATCGACAGATCCAGACAAAAAACATGGGGACTTGCGCAAGCTCACGGAGCTTCGCCCACGTAGCTGCAAGGTGGTCTCAGTTCTTGAGATCTTCGGGTCTCGCGTCTCGGACACTTTTATGCCTCCGGCCTAAGTCAAACGACATACACTAGGTCCGCGTGCACCTTATACAGGTGCGTGGGCGTCATGGGAATACGCGGTGGCATCGTCAGACACTTACGCCATTTGCGCCATTTAACACGGCCCGTTTCGATAACAAAATGGTCAAGCAGTTCGTTTAGCGTTACCCGTTGAAAGACAAGGAAGATGCTGCGGAAGGAAGGAGAACCCGTGAACCGCAGTCAAACGCTACTTTGAAACTAATCCTGAGGCGCGAGAAGCCTACGATCTTCAAGATACGAGAGCATAACTGGGCCCAGTGTGTTCGCTATGGTCCAGGCCCCTCTGACACTCTTTATTGGCCGTATATCATCTCTATGGCTACACTCTTGCCTACTATGGTGCGATGCGCGTCCGCGCTCTTCTAATCGGTATATTTTCCAATTTGTTCCCGCTAAGATTAGTCTTTCCTGGGGTATTCTAGTTTGGGGTAGATGTAGAACCGAGTAGGGAGAGAGAGAGAGAGCGTCTAAGGGAAGAGGAAATAAATAAAGTGAAAAAAAGTAAGATATAGGGGTTAAGAAAGAAAGAACGAAAACGCCCGAGTTTCGTTGCGTTTTTATGGATCGTAATTCTCAAGCTTGAGAATTTGGAACTGGTTCGATAACCCGGCGTAACCGGGTAAGAGCCAGCACGGGTTTTAGGAATGTGGGAGCCGCAAGGTGCTATCCAAAGAATACCACCCGGTATCCTCTTATATACCTTACAGTCATATAGCTATGTATATGCATTCGTACGCCTCTGGATCTCTAGAACCACTCTCTATACTTTTCTGTGAGTATAACGCCTTCTTTTGTCTCCTTTTTTATTCTTCTGTCTCTTGTCTCGCCTCTCTCTCCCCTAAGCAACAGCTGTTTGTCTAACAACTCATTGCTTGGCTGCGGGGTCAGTGCCGATTCTCTCCTAAGTCGAGAGCAAAGCGCAACGAGCACTTCACGTCAACCTCACGAGGTCGACGACGTCTTTGGATTCATGAGGATGCATACAGAACCCGAGTCAGACTTCTAGAGAGAGAGAGAGAAAGAGAGAGAGAGAGAAAGACAGAAGGGGTAGAAGAGTACAAAGATGGCAGAAGAGCCAAAGGAATAGAACGCTATAAGAATAAATAGAAAAAGATACTGAAGGAGTCAGTCACAGAGAGTCCAAGAGACGAAGAGGGAATTCCCTCTTAATTCTTGGAGCTGATCATCTTTCTTTTTTGTTCTTGCCCCAAAGGAAGCTTTCCAGACTCCCAAAGTCTGCACGAGTCGTCACCATCAGGACATGCTCAACCAGCCAAAGCACTAAGGCATCCATGGAAGTGGTGCGTCTCACAGCGGAGGAGGATCTTCGGGGAATATATCCTCATGGTCCAGTTGAAAAAGTGAGACGCGGTAATAAATACATCCTGGTAGTCCCGGTAGCCCTCTTATTGATATTCGCGTGTTCTTCTTGCTCGCTAATAACTTATCCTGGGACTGGACGGGACGCCGTCCGCTTCTTGTCCGTCTAAGGACTCCTCTAACTATACGTAGCCACGTAGCCAGAAGCGGTGAATCTCGCTGGGAATGTTTTCTGCACGTAGCCGGCCGCGACCTGTGTGGTCCTCGTGTCAAAATGTGTCAAAACTCGAGTTCGCGAGGTCTCGTGTTCATCTGGCAAAAAGCGGTTCGCCGACGTCGACGACGAGGACGACGACGATGAATTAACCACTGGTAATTCCTGAACAAAAGATATTTCCATTCGATTCCTTCGCTCCGATTCGCCCTGATAATTCTATTCCGGCTGTAAGGATTTATTGATATCCTTTGATAGTATCCTCAACGAAGAGACTCCTGAAGTTATGTGGGAACGATCGAATGATCTCAAGTACCATGGAGAACCTCCTCGCACGACTCTCAGGGAATAGAGAGGGAACCTCACAGGATCTTCCTAGTCAGCCCTTAGAATACTTCGGTTTTATCGTGAATCGCGATAAAATCGCGCTTTTAACAAGGCAAATGGAACCGTATTGTTCGATAGAATCGACCGACTGATTTTCTATGGGATACCAAAGTGGTATTGTGCAAACCGCAACTGGATATATGTCCACGTGTATATACACAACAGTACGGAGACTATAGAGACTGTAGGGACTGTACATGCACGATCAAGGGTGCGTTCTCAACCGTGCGCTGCAAAATCTTCGGCAGGCTCGATTTCCCGCCGATAAATTATTTCAATGCCACCCCCGATTATCCAAACACCATCTGCTGCTATGTTCGAGGATCGGATAACGAGACGATAAATATTTTTCATTCTGACATCAAAACACCCATCGTTTACCATTACAAGTCTAACAGTTGTACATTCATATCCTTTCTAAAATTACATCCCCTACAAGGCCTTCCTGTTTCCTCGATAGATTTTTATTCACTTCGCTCCACTCAATCCGATTCTTCTCTGAAGATCGTTGAGAGTCACTGATAAGATTCAGAACAGATTGAACGTTACTAACGAGCTTAACAGCAGAGCATTTACAGATACGTCACTAATCCTTCCCTCTCCCCTCATTCTGTCAATTCTTCCGGATGTGCGAAGTCTCTTTGATTGCAAATCAGACTTCGATTGGTTCCGATCGATGGGTTAGAGGAAATAAATCCTTAGTGATAAAGACGACAGGACTCAGTTGGACAAGTTTGAAATCAGCTTACTCGTAATTAGCCACATTAGCGTCAGATAGTTTGACGTGTGACAACTAATTATCTAATTAGTATTAACTAGTCCTAGAAAAAAGTACAGGACTCGTTTGTTCGTCCTGAAGGACGATCAGCCATGAATCTCATTAAAGTAACGTACGTAGATACATGGCCGAGTGAACAGGTTCCGGAATAGATTGATGAACGATCAAAGAGGATACAAGGGAGGTAGAGAAGGGTTGAAGTGGAGCGAGGGGAAGGTAGTGTTAATCAGTCGAATTGCCTAATAGTTCATGAAATCAGCTTTCTACTAGATGCGCCTGACGACAAATTTCGAATCTTGTAAGCCATTCGAGGATGAGCTCAGAAGAGATGCTTTTCATGTAAACCAGCCGATGCGCTGCTTTCCGTCATAAAGTAGCGCCCACACGTCGCGACTGTGGCATTCTCGACAACGTGAGAATGTCCACCGTACAATAAAAATTATGCTCATGAATTTTTTTTTAGTTGGCTACACCGTCTCCATCATCGGCCAACAAAATCAATGAGTTCCTTACAATAGTCAAGAAATATTTAAAAGTCTTCATTGTGATATCTGTTTATGTGTTCTTATTTCAACGAGGTCGTTCTTTTCTTGCTCCTCCCCGACTTCCCTGAACGCACTTTCTGTTTCCGTTTGGTTAACGAACCATGAACGTCGTTAAGGCAATGAGGCCCAAAAAGGAGGACAGTCCTCCTTAAGGGTTAGATTCTCGTTCCTTTTGGACTTTAGAATGATTCTCACGGTTCTGTCGTTTCGTTCAGTGGCTTCTGAGACTGAAAAGTCCCATAACGCTACGCTTGGCATGATCACGATATGGAAGTACACAGACAGAGACGTAGCACCTCGTGGTCGACTTACTACGTCAAATTGCCAGCAATTTGGGCCAGCTGCCGCCTTCTTACCGATTCAATCCTATTATTACGATCGGGCGGGTTACGCTTCTTATACGGCCAATCTTTAATTACCGTATTGCACACGGTTTAAGATGCTCACCGGAAGAGACCAGTTTGCCCAGAGAAAATCACGAAGATGGTATGTTCGTAATAAGACAAGACAGAAGATTTTTAGGATGATCAAAAATTAATGTCCTTCGTGCGATGATTTTTTTTTTCATTTTTACGAAGAACAAAGGAAAGTCGATATTAGGTGTGTCGAGTGACTTTTGAAAATTTCTGATCGCCCTCGATCATTATTTCTCACGGAGTTTTCCACATGGATCTTTGAATGGGAATGAAATTTAATTAAAAGCTACCGAGAAGGAAGGAACTTGGCCGCGTCGCGGCGTCCCGACGTCGCTCGAATAATTACAATGAAATCATTAGGAAGCCGATTCCTAAGCGGCGCTCGTGTCAATGCCCATTTAAGATCTGAGCAGCAACCTGCAGACGATGTAACAATCCCTGTAACATCCCTCGGGTACTAGGCCCAACGAGATCGCGCAATTATTGTCCGGCAACTAATGGCCATTAGGCGAGGACGATTCGTTAATCACCGGTCAATTGTTTCGCGCCGTCGTCGGCCTTTATAAGCGGGGTCGGATGGTTTATCGCGTGGAATCCTAGCCGATAAATTCGATTTTTTAGCCGCTTACGAATATAGTACCGCCCATTCACTCGAGCGGGTTGAGAAGGGTTCTCTGGCCGCAGCCTTACAAGAGGCCGGCCCATTCAAGAGTCAACCTCACTGAATTATACGATGCTACGGATTCGCACGTTTCTTCCCGATTCTTTGTGATTCTTTGCTATTCCTTGCGAATCTAATCCCACTGTTCACCCTTCAGCTTCCCTTTAGCTTCCCTCCTCTCGTTGTCTTCCGCTTTCCTTATTACTCTTAGCGATATTCTTGCCTTTCTGCTTCCCTTATTAACCAATTATCCTTTGCCTGATGTAAATTCTACTTTCGAATACCGAGAATAGACACGAGTATTTACTCAGACAATCCATTGAAATAGTATCAATAATTTCTAGGATTGCCAAGTCTAATCGGTAATTACTAATAAGAATCTTGTAAATACTAATCATATTCAACGTCAAGCATGGTGTATTTAAAATTCTACATTCTTTTCCACTGTATGGAAGTGTTCTCCGTGTATACGGATTCTAAAGCGTGAAGACGCGCTTCGCGGCAACGATTACCGATGACTTACGTATGCAGGCAATCTCGTAATTTTGCGCAATTATTGGAACACCACGGTGTCCGTAATAAATGGCGGAATATGCCCTGTGAGGTGTTAGTTCAAGATCATCCGGTGATACAAGACATCTTCTCCGCAGTCTCAGCACTGTGGCGGTTTCATCACGCGTGCGGCCATGTTTATGTAATGCAGACATTACGCTGATAGAGCTTAGCGAATAAGTGAATGTGTAAACATAGAAAAAAAATGGATGCCACGCGGTTGATGCATTGTTCGTACGGTAAACGATTACTCACGCGGTACGTGAGTAAATCGCAAAGGGTCTTCTACTTCCGTTCTCCTCCTACCTTACGGATACGTTCTAAGGGCAGATAGTAAATACTTTTTTTCTTTTTTATTATAAATTCTCTATCTCATTCTCTCGAAGGACGGTCCTTCGAACGCTTTAAATGAGCGATCACTCAATCGAACGCAAAGTCTCGCTTAGAATTGGGACAAGGATGCGCCGTGCGCGTTCTAGAGAAAAAAGAAACCCAAGGCAGACACATACGACCTTTCGTATCGCAGAGAGTAGAATCGTCGATGCGGCAGTGAAATTGCGACAGAAGATATCAACCTTGCGTCTGAGTCCTTTGTGACTAGGATAAATAACGTTACCGGTACGATTTCTTGAACGATTTAGTAGTTTCTACAGTGTCGATTGAGTCTCAGGGTGAACCGTGACGCGAGCGTCTGCCTTCTTGGATGACCCTTGGGAACCCTGATCAGTCAGGAAGAAATAAGTAAATGACGGAAAACCTGAGGAAGCTGTACGGCTGATTGACTGAGTGACTTCAGGGAGCAAGGTGAGAGATAAGACGTGTATACCATGACGATATATGTGAGGTTGCCTAGTTCTGGTCCATGGGCACGTCGATCCTTTGCCTCGAGGATGATCTTTCGAGTGAGAGGAATCTCGTCCTTGGCTTCCTCGCTAGATGGCGCAGCTTCACATACATCATGCCATCCCGGGGTAGCCTCTCAAGATCAGGCATTCGCATTCTGCGACCACACGCGCGTCATTCCAATTAACATTGCCACGTACGAGGAGCGAGTTATTCCGCGCTGAGGTTAACGTGCACATCCGCCCTTGCATTTTTTTTATCAATGGCAATTCATCTTCAGGACTTGTAAGATTCAATGCGTGAACCGGGTGCAGTCCGCTGTACCAGCTGGAGGTTCAACGGGAACTTAGTGTCAACGAGGTGCAAAGGAAAAGTCCGACAACTTTGCGGATGCGTCTTGCATGGAAAATAGTTATTCTTAACAGGAGCCCACACACGCTGCCTAGAAGTGATCGCGCGAGTAGCTTCCATTTCGAAAGAAAATATTATCCTAACACGATGCAGCCGTCTACACTTACCGGTTCGCACCTTCCTTTCTGTCTTGTTGTAACTCATGCTTCTTGAAATAATATTTCCATCTTAATGTCTGCCATTCGTTCGACATCGAGCGAACCAGGTGAAGCTTGTTGATGCTTGGACTGCTTGTGGCTTTTGATCATTTTTAAGGCTTTTGGGATACAGGAATTCATGCTGGTTTTGGCACTGAGTAGTGTGGCTGCTCTTGAATTATCAGCAAATCGGCCAAAGATAAATGTCTCACTGTGAAGTCTGTAAATGGTAGAAGGACCAGCGGGCATCCAAAGATGAAGAATTGCGAGGATAAAGAAGAAAGACTATTATATTATGTGTCGTTGCTTCTTTTCGAGGAAGTGTACCTCTGGAGTGCCTAGTGCCTACCTCTTCTTCTCTTGGTCTATACGATTCTAGTTGGAGCGCACTCGATTCTCTGATCTTTTACAAATGCGAAATTTATCTGGGATCTGAAGTGGGTCAGAGCGGGCCCTTTCACCCTGGCACTGACCCCATTGTCGTTCTGGTCAGACGGAATGGCTTTTGTGCGAACTCGAGGAAAATGGATGTTTTGGTTTTCCTGACACCCTTAGACCATGCTTTCTGCGTCCACTACTTCTCTTTTTTTCTGCCACTTTATTATTTTCTTTATCGATCTCTCCATTTTTCTTTATTCTCCCTATCCTCTCTGTCTTCTTTTATTCTTTCCTTACTCTTCGCTCGACTCCTCCAGTGGACTCGAGAAGTGAGCGATCCACACTTCAAAGCGAATCGAACTGCTCGAAACCCCAAGAACCCAATAAATTACCACCCTCGACTTTCACGGAAGGTTGAGGTTGTCGTCGATTTATCCAAGTGTCAAGAATCTTTTGAAGATCCGTCCTACGACGGTCACAGTTAAGAAACTTCGCCCCCTTCTCTCTTCCCTCTCGTCACTTTCATATTCTAAATTCGAAAAAGAAACGAATCAATGGGCAATCGAACTATAACTTTCGAGTGGGCGCTGTTGAAATTTCGTTAATCAAAATGATCGCTCGTTATAAGTCCCGTAATTTTCTAGGGTAAGATACAAGCTGAATAGGCAGCAACGCGGTAGACCGAAGGTAAAAGGTGAAATAGGCAAGACTCGACCTTAAGTTATTTTGCCTGCCGACCCCGCGAGTACATCAAAGTATTGTGAGGATAGCCAGAAGACTCGTTCAGGGTTGTCTACCAGCCATTCATCACGGTCTTGTTAATTTCTTGTTATGAATCGATGTGGGCCGACTACCGTCCCGACCTGAATGTCTTTAATAAGAGAAGAGGCCAGTCCGTTTAAGAGGCTAGTCTGCTACGTGAGATACAGATTACGTCCGATTGTGACCGGAGGATGTGATTAATCGCGACGTATCTCCCTGATGTGAGAGAACGAAGCGGCCCGAACGAATCCATGAGGAGAGGGCCAAGGTGGGCCGAAGCTGCCAGGCGCCCTTTGGGGGTTCAATGTGCAATCAACGAACCGCATAGACAAATGCCTCTCGATAAAACATCCAGCATCCGACTTTGGCAGCCATCCCAAGTATCCAGTCAAATATCAATCCATATAGTCATTGCCGGAACTTTCATTCTCCCACCAAACGGGACTGTACTTACGTGTCTACGTCTGCTAGTAGGCGCCATTTATATACCTTCCTTAAAATTTTTGCCCGTAGATTTTCGCAGCCAATTCTTCTTCGGTGTTAAACGCCAGGGACGCATCTGTCGGCATTTTCGGTAGCGAAACGGTCATTAATAAAGCCTTTGCTTTGCGGTGCCTATGAGGCAGGCTCGAGCTCCGTGAAATCCCGAGGATCTCGTTATGCGTAACCGAGTAAACGGAAGTGGGACAATGACGGGATCGTCGGGAAAAAGGAGGCCCGGCTTAATCTGACGGGACACATAAATTCGCGGGAACGAGTCAGTTTTCGCTGTTCGGAATACACAGACCAGGTTAGTATCTCAAAGGGTTTCGCCAGCTGTCCTACGAGGAATATTCTTCCTCGTTATACATATATATATATATATATCATTTGAAAAAATCATATATATATAGGAATCTTTTGCTCGTTTGAAAAAGAAAAAAAAAGATCCCATGACTGAAATTCTTCAATCGCTAATGCCTCGTGTCGCGCCATTGTGCTACAGCACCTTTGGAAGTCAGTCGAATCGAGAAATAATCTATGGAGCAATGCTAATAGATTAATTCTGAATATTAGATAGTTACCTCCTTGCCTTAGGCTTTGATGTTGATGTTACTTGAGATATTGGGCAATGATCCTCGAATAGTGTAACCTCTTGGATTCACTTTTGGAACGTGTGTTCTCCGTGTATTTCGATGCTTGGAATTGATTTCTACAGGTTTTAACTTGATATACACGCTGGTTTTTTAGATATGAGTTCCTAATTGGTGAAAGGTGATCGTTTAATCGTTACCGGCAGTCATCAATCGGGTATAACTTGATACACCGAAAAGTCAAATAAGAAAGAGCTCATCTAAAACAGATATGTAATACTCGATTAATCGAGAGAATGAAATTCATATTTCAAAGCCTATTATATTATATTATAGTACGAGTCTCCAGTAAAGATTTGTGGGTCGTTAACAAAAAACCATTAATTATCCTCAAGTACAGAAGTCAGTAGCTAGAACCGAAATGACCTGGAACGATAAAAATGACTGATTTCCGGGTAATTATTTAGTGACTAGCGTATAGTACATCCTCACGTAGAATTTGCTCAAGCGATTACGTCACGAATCCTCCCTGTATCTCCTATGCTATAGGGTTAAAATTGAGGGACGAGTGAGGCGTTTCTGGCTCGAGGGCGTCGGTGTCGAATTACCGTTAATTCTAGGCGTAACGTGTAACGTGCCGCGCAGATTGCATTTCGAAGGATTTCCATGAGGTGAGACAGGGTGAAATTAGTTACGGCGCTTAACGCCAGAGTCGGCTGGTGTGATCGTTGCAACCCCCCTAATTTTTTTACGGTTTTCCGCTATTAAGGGGTTAGACCGTAAATTGTCCTCAGGTGGCCAAGACATTGGACATGGTTGCGCCAAGGTGTTATGACGATAAGTCAGCAAGAAATAATCCCGAGGTTGGTGACTCGGAACACGAGAAGAGAAATGCAAGGGAAATGAATTTTCTTCTGGGAATTATGAAGAGAGCGATAGAGTGGTGCGAATGGCGTCTCGGCGTAGCGGCAATATTCGCTAAAGCAGTGCCCTTGAATTAAAATGGTAATAGAAATGTAGCATTTGAATTGCGAATGTCATAGCGTGCCGCGACGGCTGAGGCAGGGATATGTATATGCTAAGTAGCGCCTTGTTTTGAATTTAGAACAGGCGCCATCTTGCCGGCATGCGGTGCACTTTGCCCCCTTCTTGCGGGTAATTCATGCCGAAGATCAACTCGACCAATGGGGATGCATTCAGGAAATCGTATGGTCGAATGTATTTCGAATACTGGTATCCGTGACATTCTAGCGAACCCATTAACCTCCTGTTGACCTTTTTCACCTTTTTTCGTTTGGTCTTCCTTCCACTGCACTTGTCTATTTTTACCATTTACTTTCTTCCCTTCCTATTTCTTTCGTTCTCCTTTTCTTCGCTTCCTCTTATTTTTATAGCACCCGTTAAAAAGAGTCCTTCCGCCCTGTCGCAGGTACCTCGACGCGTCACCCTAATTTCGGATTTGAACTTTCAAATTTTCCTGGCTGAAGCGTGTCTGTCCAGGGCTTAGACATCATTTGAAAAAATCGGCACCAATTAGGAGCACAGTCTGCGTTCCGAACAGGGGTACTATCCTCTGTTTATTCCTCGCAAACAGAAAGGTATTTTCCCTGGAGTGAAAAATCGTGAAGAGAGGGCCGGGGCGAGGCGAGGGGTTGTAAGGTGAAAAAGAAGAAAAAATAAAGAACGGAAAAAAACGTCCCGAAGGCCGCGGGTCAACCTCTTTTGTCCAAGTTTTCTTTGGGTTTTATTATCCACTGCGCAGCCTAAGTCAACAGGTTTCCATAAGACGGGCACGGGGCCAGTAGAAGCAGAGTCCTTAAAAATTCTGGCAATATATGGGTGTCATGGCGTTACGGTGTCTGAAATCATTAAGAAAAAAAGAGATCCCTCTCAGTCCCATCTATATATCCTTAAAGAGACAATAAGAGACGCTTGCGCGATACGCGGCTCCACTGTTGATTCTTGTGCACCGATCAATGGATCGCTGTAGTCGCGGATCGGCGATCGGGCTGATCTATCAGCAGGGGATCGTGTACCGATCGTTTGTTCTATGATCTTGGACAATACAAATCTGACATTCCAAGGAGGGGTCCTGGGTGACTCTGTAGGATTTTCGAGTCCGTGAGAAGTGCTGCCGCCATTTTTTACTCCATTGGCTGTGCGAGCCGTTCGAAAAATCGGTTCTCTGTCTCTCTCGGTTATTCACGTAAAATAATCATGACGCAAAGGGCATCGCCAGCTGCATCTTCATAAACCCAGCCTTGATACGCTTTGCTTTGGTTTAGCTGACTATGACTGACTGACTGACTGACTATACTATATATGATATCAAAGGACTTGCTGATTCAGCGTCTCGGAACGAAAGGAAGTTTTGGTTCTGGAGGAAGATGATTGATCGTGAAGAGGGTGTCCTCAGCCAGATATCACAGCGGGTCAAATGGATTCGAAGAAAGCTCCTGTTGCCACAGGAGAAACTAGTACAAGGCATTGGTGAACGAGTATACAGTATTATAGTGTACAGGTCCTTTCGTAATATATTATCCTAAGAGAGGATCGGATTCCCATCAATGATATCCAAGAAGATATCTAAACTATGCAGGAGTCTTCGCTTCCTGTTCGCGCGACACCTTTCATCCTCCTTCGCATCCTTGCGAAGATAGATTCGATCTACGATATTTCGCAAGGATTTATCGAACACGCTCTGTCTGTGTGATTGTTTCGTCAATCGATCGAGCGGCAGCTTCAACGAGGATCGATTGCTATCTCAATTTTCTATTGTAGAGAAACGCCGATCCGTCGATAGATAGAATTCTTGGGAATTTGCAGGGCAGTATTGCCAACAACAATAAACTTCATAATTCTATCAGTATTTCTTGTACGGGATTGCAGGTAAACAAGGGGAATAACGAATAGGCATAAATTGATAAGCAGTAAATATTATACAGAGTGGGAATATTTTTTTCGTGTCAGGTACATATAATGCACCGGCGAATGTGAAGGAATGGGAATGAGAATAAATATGGCCGAGGATAGATGGTCGAATTCCTGACAGAAGGAAAGCAGGTACAAGGACCTGAAGGTAGGAGACCATCAGGATCAGATGTGTCCCGATTAAGATGGTGGGCGTGTCCGCGATCAGATTAATGACGTCATAAACCTAATAAAATATCACCGTGCCGGACAACAATGCGGGCGAATCCCTGGGGAATCGGAGGATCCCAAGGATGGCTCGTCACCCCCGCATGGACAAGGGGGTGGATTTCTTCTCTGGATGGGATTTTCTTTTTTCCTGATGGATGATGCAAATAACCAGGCCGCCTAGACTGACGCAACTGTTGAATGCATCGGCTGCGAGAGTTTCGAGCAGTTTTCTCAGCAGGTGGCTTCGGTGGCAGGTTCGAGGAGAGAGAGAAAAAAAAGGACCAGAAACGAGGAGTAGCGCTAGTCGAAAAAGAGGACGACGAAGAAGAAGAAGAAGAAATGAAGAAAAGAAGCGAGAGAAAAAAAAGTGAAATGACGCCTACGCCCACGTAGAAAAGTCGACCGTTCTGACTTTCGTCTTTTTGTCCCAGATTGACGGATCGCGTCGGCCAATAAAAATGAAAGCCGGTCGAAGAGGGTGCCCAAGGATCACCTTAAGGATTTCATGAGGTGGGAAGACCTTTTTTTTCAACGGAAATTCAGAGGGTACCTCGTCTTTCTCCGTAGCCGAAAATAAAAAAAGTCACGAGCATGACATTTTTACTTTCAAAAATTTCACTTTTTTCAATTTCTCCCAATTAACATGACTGGAATAATACTAACCAGGAGTGACGTACCTGGCGAGTATTAACGGATATCTAAGTGAAGAATATGCGACGGTAAGTCACGAGAAGCGAATGAGAACGATAATGGAAAGGATAGACAAAGAAGAAGAAGAAGAAGAAGAAGAAAAATAAGAAAAGAAAAAGACAGAAGAGAGATGGTAAATCTGTCAACCCCCGTGGCGCAATCAGACCTGCAGCGTCTCTCGCGTCTCTCGTGTCTCTGGTAAGGCCAGGTCGCCGAGGTCGAGTATCGATATCTGGAATCGACAAACGACGTCTCTCGTCTTGCTCATCAAGAAGCGACAGGACAAGCGCTGCTGCTGTGTCATCCCCGAGACACGGAATACTCTCCGCGTGCGCACTATGTGCCCCTTTGTTTTTCGACGATATCCCATACGATCATATTGAGTCGACTACCACGAGCGCATGACATCGATTTGCGAGAGCGTGAGAGACTCTCTCTCCCACATATATTACTTTCGTCCGACTGTATTACTTTCGTATAGGAATAGCAGCCAGCACAAGAGCAGCATCCTGGTGTCAATATCCTCTAATTCTAATCCTGCTTTATCCTCTGCATTTCAATATCTACAACGCCGTGTGCAATTTTATTTATTTTTTTTTCTATAAGGTCTCACGGGTCAAGCCTGACAAAAAATCCTGGACTTCTGGTCAGCTTGAGCTAGGTATATATGTATATCCAGAGGGTTTCTAGCAGTCCGGACTCTGTACGACAATCGAATCGATTATGAGTCATTCAGGGTTAGTCATTGTTAACCATTGTCCAAAGCATTAGCAATAAGTTTATGGCGGTCGAATAAGCCTGGGGAACAAGGACGGAAATAGGTATACGAATAGGAAAAGAAAAAGGAGGTAAAAATGTCTGGGGCTAAAGAGTGTAAACGGAAGAGAGAATGCAAACGGTACTAACGCAACCTATCATTCGACTACCTGCTTTGGTCTGTTCTCATCGAAAATCTTGCAGGATCGTTGCTACCAGCAACGGCAGCTATCTTTACGATACGAGCCACTTGGATAGTCTCGAGGTTCTCGAGTGGCGGAGGTAAAATTCATTTTCGCTGTAATTCTCAAGACGATTTGCAGTCCGGTTCGCGCGCTTGAGAATAACGCCTTAAGGCGTATTCCGCTTTATTGTATTGCACTCTGTGTCTGCGTGAGTCTATCCGTACGCGGGTGGCTGTAGCAGTTACTTGTAAGGAGACTGCACATGTAAGCAGCAGCATGGGCGAGGGACCAAGCGGGAATAAGCGGAAAAACCTGAAGGAACGTATTGACGTTGGTAAAGAGGCTTCTCCTCCCTCGTGTATTTAACTGCGATACGTGTTCGTTTCTTCGGTTTATCCCGTTTCCACGATTCTTCTTCATTTTATCTGCCATTCTGTTGACTCCCGCACTCGACAGCAATAATCGACGTTTACAGCTGGACTTTAGTAGCTGCGACTATGTATATAGACTTTTAGAGCTATGAATATAACACGTGTATTATATACGTTTTTTTTACGGGCCCAAATTTTTCGGATTATTTCCTAAAGATTACTTGCTATTTTTCGGGTCCTTTGAAGTCATAAAAATAAAAAAAAAAAATTTTCATGTCGCGTACGACACCCAGGTGTATCCTGGGAAAAATGCTGGTGAACATAAAAATTTCTTTGCCGATGTTTTAGGGTCTAACGGTATCTTGTATTTTGCAACGGTACACTCGCACCTTTTCTACGTTCACTCGTACAGTGTTGTCTATTCCAAAAATCGTACGGTTTTTGCATTTTTATGGAGAGCAAGCTCAGGACCGACCGAGGATCGTATACCTAGCCCTTATTTGTCAGTGCTTAAATATCGGTCATGCCGTAAAAATGCTAAAAAGCTAAAAGGGTTCCTTCGCCATCATCTACCGTCACCATTAATACCATAAGTAAAACCCACCCGCTTTCTTTATTTACCGTTATGCCGGGGCTAGACTTTTCTACAGGCATTTTTTTCCAGAGCGAGGCCAGGGCATTTTTTACCCTCATTTCCATAAAAAAAAAAAGAAGAGAAATCATCCCTCATTCCGAATGCATACGCACTAAAACCAACCTGGCAAAATGACCGAAGGGCAATTGAACCACAAAGAGCAAGAGTGCTCGTTAAAAATCTTAACTGGGTAAAGACCTAAGGACAAGGAACCTCCGAAGGTAGCGGCAGACGCGAATGCATATGTGGACAGGTATAAAAAGGAAATTGAGCGTAGAATCACGCCCCCATTAGGTATCGAAGTGACTCGGTCGTGTCGCGGTATCGTTGCGTGAACCCGACTCATCGTGGCACAACGAGAGCCTAACGACGGGCATTCAGAGCATGCCCGTTTGCTCACGTGACATGCAAAAATCACCCTCGAGGTAAAGGGGCCCCTTTCGTGAAGGTAAAGGGCCTCAGTCGCGGAGGATGACTGGCCGGTGTGATCGGGCCCCCTTTGGCCGCTCCACTAGTCAGAACCCCGAAAAGCCTTCGACGAGCTAATTCAACCAACAAAACGGACGTTTACGTGCGTTTTGCATAAGCGCCGAGTCATGGCGTTTTCTTCTCTCGATCCTCAACCGCATTCATCCTCCATTCTCGACGCTCTTCTTCTACTACTACCGTAGCTAGAGTATCCAGGTCTACCTACACCGGGATAGGTTCCAGCCCATCGAGGGCTCGATTCAAACCGATCAAACCTATGGAAACTTATGACCTAGCTCCCCTAGAAACTCTTTCCATCAGTTCTCCCATGTATCCTAGCTTCATTTTCTCAGATATGTTACCTTCAGTACGAAGTGCATATGGATAGATGCATAGGTAGATATGCACTCCGAGGCCGAGCAGTCGCTCGCACGCAGAAACAGAAGTATGCAGAACCGAACCAGAGATCTGAACCCCCCTCCCGCCCCACCTCGGTTTACCGTTGGCAATCGCTCATTCGGGATCATGGTATATCACGCTTCATATAGAATGACCAGAGCCTGGCAAATTATTGACTTGGCTCTAGCATTCCCGTTTCACAGGAGGTTCTCGTGCATGATCGACAATAACAGTCCTTCCCTCGGCAATGATGAATCCAATCATAATTTAGTTACATCTTATTAGACTCCTACCGCGCCGGCTCACCGTGAGACCGCCTGGTAACGTCCTTAATCCACGAAATGCATCTCTGCTACCCCAAGGCTTACCTTGTCTTCCTTGCCTTTCCTATCTCAACTGCATTCTCGACCACTTCGAAGCTGCACTTCTTACTGCACTCAGTGAGCTCGACACGCCATCGTCTGTTCTAAGGGAATTTCCCTTTCGGCAAACTCCGTTAGGCTATATCAATGCGCTTTAGCAATTTCGAATCTGGGCTATATCGATTTCAAATGCATGCTAGGACGTCACGACGTCAAGATGCCAAGACGCCTGGAGACGGCAAGAGACCGCAGACCACCCTGTTGGATAATTGGCTCGCACTCACCGCAGCCTCTCCTACCTGTCACCCTACGAGACGACTCAGTTTCCTTGCCAGTTTCTCTACTTGACGGGCTCTCATCTTCATCTTCATCATGGACGTCGATATCTTCAAGCTGCCAGTCTGCGCCCAAGGGAGAACTAGAGCCGAATATCTATCTCTTCGGTTCTTTTCGAATTCCTACCATAGTTCCACAGTTGGATGAACTTGGATATAGGGCTGAGTTCGACCTGAGGCAGGGTCATCGGCTAGTCCAGGAGTTCATTCAATCTCTGGACACTTTTATAGCTTTCAAGATTCCACGTACATCATCTATTTGCATCTGTACATAAATACGTGTTTACATCGTTCATATTCACTATAGTAGCTGAACCTTCTTGAACGTGAAGAGAAACGATTCGCACGGAGAACTGGGACACCTAGCGCACCAGGGTGAACAATAGCTCCTCGACCAAACTATGCGTGAGCACGTTCGAATAATCAGGCATAGCTAACGATATAACGAGTGTCTTTAATGTCACGGGAAAAGTTTTGACAGTCTCCAAGGAGGCCAAGAGCTTCTATTCGATTTTTAGACTTTTTCAAAATGTCAGTGTCCAGTCTCAGCTGGGAATCAGTAGATTTTTAAAGGTGACAATAAGAGCGGGTCATTGATTCTTCGTTTCTGCAATGATTGCAGGATACGAGAAGGTTCCGGGATGGTCAATGGTTTTCCCTGTAGGTTATGACTGGTTCGACTAGGAAGCGTAGCGGGTGACACGTCTGAGAGTGCTCGAGGCAGAGAGCGAACGAACAGAAGGAACGAGCCAGAACGTCTTGTCGTAAGGATGGACGGATGGACGGATAGACGGGGCAGACATTCATGTAAACACGCGTCGTGGTTGTTAGTGGCCGATCTACCGATAGAAAGAAGCCAACGGTTGGCAATTAAACGTTTCGTGGGAAGCGGTTAGCGAAGAGCTGTGCACGGACTGACTTGGTCATCTACTCTAGGAGCAGGCCTCTATGCCTACTCGACACTATGTATACTCTTGGACTCCTTCAGACTTGCCTGACGTTTCTCTCGAGGTCGGTAGAAATTCCTGGCGAGGCTTTCGGGGACTTTCGCACCTTCCAAGCATCCTCGAGAAGCTCGGAGAACTTCTTATACAATAGGATGCTGCAGGCGAGATTCCACACTTGGCTCATGCACCGAATAGAAATAATAAAAGATTCATGAGATTCTTTCTTGAGTGAGATATCTCTCTCGACGTGGGAGGCACTCATTATCTTCTGGAATATTGTTTTATTTTTTTTCAGAAGCTGATTGAGATCGTTCGGATCATTTACCGCTCGACCTGTTCCGACCAGGCTAATCAGATCAATCAGAAGAAACGATCGCAGGGATGAGTTTGGATCATTATCTTCTAACGGATGATCAGATCGCTCAGGGCCTTCGTCGCTGGGTCCTGCGATCGATTTCCGATCGGCCACGAACTCCAGTTATCGAGAACGTGCTGGAAAATCCAGTCGACCTCAGAGTGCATTCGATGCACGAGTCAAAACTCTACACAGAGAGTTAGAAAAAATGAGTAACTCTAATCGGATCATGGGTATCACTACCCATTGGTCGGTTGGCAACCATGGTACGAATGGTAGGATATTGTAGCTGGGAATGGATTGGATTACGAGCGGTAATGATTCCTAACGCGTCATGAGTAAGGAGCCACGAACGGCAGTTGACGTATGCCCATTTGTTTTCGATGCGTCCAATTACAGCCAGCTGTCCATCCGGCCGTCTGTCCGTGACTCGAGCCCACAGATTATTCGAATCACGTGATTTCACGCGTACACGCCTGCCTCCACTTTGGACACGTGCACCACGTCCAGGGACCTACCGATATATTACTTCTTTACCATGTTCAGTTTTTTCTTTTTTTTTTCCTACTAACTATTAACTCTTTGACAATATCAAAATTGTCTTCGTCAATAACGGTACACGTAGTTCAGAGATTTCTTTGAGAATCACGTATGCTCCTTCGTGTTAGCTCAACTTGGGTACCGTAACGTGTTCCAAGATACGTGTTCCTGTAATAGTCAGGGAATAAAAGTTGAAACTATTTGCGATCGTAGTGCAGGCGAAGGAGGAGTTGAGCCGTTTTGTTTTACCTTTCCCACAATTAATCATCACGCGGTCCGAAACAATTAGCTCGCTCATTAGCTATAGAGGAGGCGTGATCGCATCGATCTCCTGGGGCAAAGCCAAAGCTTGCACTCTATCAGTTTTCGAGTTACAGTTTCCTTCGTTAGATACTGTTCTCGTTATATAGTTTAGTTTACGGAGAGTTTACATATCACGTAGGATCCTTATGATTCCTCTTATGATTTCCAAATCCTCCAGGGGGCAAAGGGAGAGTCCATCGTTCTCGCGTGCTCGTTAATGGAATTTTATCAAGGGGCACCTGAACTTAATGGTAAGGTGAACGTTAATAATGGCGCCTGCTTCTTTGTCATTGCTACATCGGCAAGATGTCGCTAAATGATTTTTTTGGATGGGACAATTTTTTTATGCTTCTTCCTCATTGTTTTTTAACTACTAAAGACCACTTCCCGTCTCTGAGTGAAACTACTTCGCGGTGGTCCTACACTAAGAGGGAAATTAAATAGAGACTCCTAGAGCTTCTGATCCTGATACTAGACAGAACCTCTAATTACGAGAGCCATGTGCACTTCATTGGGTTTCTTCATTCATGAGAATCGAAAGTATCAAAACGATCTTGCGGCTGTCCAAGAATTCCGAACGATTCGCCAGAATGTCATTTCACTTCTTTCGTGTATCCCATAATTATCAGAATAACGGTATATATTTAGACTCCTGGATAACCTGGAATTATTTATCAAAACGTCTCACAGGGGCTGCTTGAACAGCTAGAAAAAATTATTTGGAAAAATTTGAGAAACGATTCCGTACTAAACATAGGAAACAGCTAGATTACCGTCGTAAACGTTTCGACCGGAATACAATGGGACGATTTTGTCAGAACTTTCACACGAGGATCCTTCCACGTCCTGAGGGGCGTGGCCCGTACTAGCAAATCCAATAATATGTTTCCAAGGACTCTTAAAGAAAATCATCATGAAACATATATAGAGTGTAAAAAAATGAATGAACGCCAAAGACTGAGAAAAAAAAGTATAATAAGCAGAAAGACTAGTAATTTCTCGAAGCTCACTAGTAGCTCAGTGACTGTTGAGCCGCAAAACGGACGATACTTTATACAAACTTTAGCATACGTGCCCACGCGAACCTTCAACCCGTCACGATTCATCCTTATACTTCGACTAGCGACGGCAAGAAAACTATTGACCATATCCGAGTGAATTCCACGAGGGGTATCGTTCCCAGGGCAATGCCAATTGCCAGGGGCGACACGGGATAGTGAAGGATCGACAAGGTGCGAAAGGATCGTCCTGAGTTTTCCTATGGAGTCGAAAGATCTAGCCGGGAAGGACCGGCAGGATAGGTGGACGCTCGAGACAGCAGTTGCCAAGCCCGGCTTATTTTGATTGATCAGGCAATATAGCCTGCTCGCCCCCTGCAGTTCGTGCATTACCCGAGCGACGTGGAAAAATTACCGGATTGAGATGCACTCATTAATCCTCCTCATCTTCGTCTTCTTCTTCTCTCCTTACAAGCGTGCACCTTTACGTCCATGCGGTCCATATTCGACTGGAGCATCGCGCACCTACAAATTATTCCTGAAGTCTATATTAGAGAGTCGATGGCCCCTAGGACTCTTGATCTTGGCAGTTACCAACTCATGGGACATTAATCGGAGCTTTACGAATAATTGCAGAAAATACCTTTAAGTAAAAAAAAAAAGGAAATAAGCAAAATAACATTGTACAGGGTCTGCTTTTGTATCCGCAAAGAACTGCGAGATAGTTTTATGGTGGGCCTCTGCCTTCCAGTAATGCATTCGACTAAGAACTCCCGAGCGGTCTTAATATCTTTTGATTTATCTCAGCCCGGGTCACGGCGTTTCGCCCCCATGCAAACCACAGCACATGGGCGGGCCAATAAGTTTTTAAATAACCATAACTCCTGGTTTTATGGCCGAAACGGTGTAGCGGAGGCCGCGTGGCTGTTTCGTCCGAAGAGATCGGTTAGTCGGTTTCTTATTCTCTCAGGAGTAGCAAACTGTAACGAATAACTTGTTTACTTAGTCAATCTCTTGGATTCCACCCAAAAGCCATAACTGTACACTTTGAAGTATTAGGTCATCAGCCAGTGAGAGAGTCGAGTGGGATCAAGGCGTCCCAGGAATGGACGAGAGTAGAGAAGCTAGGCCCAGTACCCTGGGCCAAACGAATTCACGAAAAGCCGCGACGTCGAATCGCAGGAGTCGTGTAACCATTACGGAATGGAAGCTAGAACAGCGAGGAGTCCGTTTATTTTATTCGGTAGACATTCGGCCGTGTGTTACCGCGGCGTGTAGTGGAAGCGCTCCTGCCAGGCTACGGCATTGTTCTAGTCGCCGTGTGATGGACGATAGTTGTTTGTTATATGACTGCTCGCGAGCATACATCATAAGCCGAAGCCTCTTGCTCTCTTACCTTCCTTACCTTGCTTACCTTCTCCTTTCCTCCGTTCCTCCTTCCATCCTTCCAACCACTTGATGCACCTTAACCAGCTCATCTACTGTTTTCTAGCGACGTCATTGTCCTTGCCGACTGGAGGACAGTATGGAAACACCAGGTTGCCAGAAGTCCCTTAGATGAAAGAGCAATTTTCACTGGAGAACATGCATAGATCTCTGGAGCTACTGGTAGGCCGTCGCGGGTGATGAGGATGCTGTAGACTGTGACGGTTGCGGATGCTGCGAAGACCGTGTAGCAGGCGATGATGATGCTCTTCTGAGTATCCGAGTATCCGAGCAACGGTTGGAAGGAAGTGTGCGTGCGAGGTTTAAACGTGCGCGGATACGGCACCCAATAAGTTTAAATCATAGCCGCTCGGTGTGAGCGCCAGCCGACTCTTCGGCATTATGCAGCTAAATAATAGCGTTAGCTGGAAATAGAGAGTAACTGGATAGCTCACTATGTGTTTACGATAGTCACAGTCAGAGCTAATGTAACCAACGAGTTTAAGTGCACTAATAGTCGGTGAATCCGTTAGACCAGTCCGATGCATAAGGTGAGCAGCCTCGGCAGCCATCAGCAGCCATGCAGGTAACCCGGCAGCCGGTCCTTCCGGTGCAATCAAGAGGCTGCTTTCCTTAATCCTAACAAATCGAGTCGGATCCAACGGTTCTGGATGCTTCGCGCTACGGTCCACCGTGTCTTCTTCTATACATGCGTAGATAGACAGATAGAAGTCACTCAGGGTACGTGGGGGGTTAGGCGAGGGTTGGGCGGGGGTTACGGGAGCCAAGGAGAATAATAAAGAGTCGCTGCCAGGTGCCCGTTGCCGTAAGAAGGCGTCCAAAAGCAGTGCGTGTCATTAGAGTTTGTGAAAGACGTGACAAATGACAGTCTGTCTGGTCCTGAATGCGCATAGGCGCCCCCTATCGCTGCCGCTCGTTTGTTTGCGGTCACATTGTTGTGAAGGGCGACTCGTGAACTCGTCTTTTCCTTCGAGTTTCTCTCCTCTCCTCTCCGCTTCTCACACTCACACTCTCTCTCTCTCTCTCTCACCTCACTCTCTTCGCTACTCCCATCTCTCGTCCCTCGAAGCGTCTCTGTGAGAATACCTTAGCATTCGAAATGATTCGCCACGGATCCTTGGGGATGTTTTGACGGCTGCTTGACGAGCAATTGTCCTCAGGGTTCCGGGCTGCCGGAACATGGAGAATGAATTGCGATTAAGGATCCTCGGCGGGAAGAAGCGTTTCCGGAAAAATTGGATAAATTCACTTGGAACTTCGTGTCCTGGGTGAACATGGACTCCAGGAGTTATTCGATTCGAAGTGCGATACTTAGATGTATCCCCTAGAGCAGGGGTCGGCAACCTATGACCCGCGGGTCACCGAGTGACTCATTTGATAATTTCAAGTTACCCACTTTAGTTCCGAAAATAAAGTATAATATACAAAAATAAATTATAAACCATTAACACGAAACAAACATTTTGAGAATGAAAAAAATTGAAAATAAATACTAAGAACAACATTTTAGTTCGATTAGCATGGATCTTATACACATAAGTGTTTATGGAAATAAGATCCATGTCGATTACAAAGTTGCAGTGACGATAGTAGGCGGAATACAGCGATATTGTCCGAACAAATTTTGCCATTATTGGATGCGCGTGTCGTTCTCTCAGTTGTGTGTCAGTTATAGTTTATAGCACATGTTCAGTAGCACAAGAATAGTGACGCAATTATAGTTGCGCAGCTAAATAATTACTACCTAGTAAAATAAATATAATTATTTAAAAAAAAATTACCATGAACAAAAAGCAACAAAGAAAGTATTTCAAGATGTGTGGACAGTAAAGTATGGGTGTATCAAAAATGGTGACAAATTGATATGTACTTTATGTACTGTGACGTATTTTCTAACCACGCGAGATCAGGATCGGTAAAACGTCACTTTCGGCCGTCCACCCTCGCTCATGCATCTGCAAGCCACGGCTGGGCGCCAGCCAGCTTTTGTTTCACCGGTGCCGACGAACCGGTATGTCCTGGGAGACGAGGTGGGTCGCCCTCGTCTCCACCAAAGCGGCACAGAGCCACGAAACGAGATCCGTCGATTTTTGGGGACGCGTGAAATCGGCAAACGCAACAGAAAACGTCAATTTTTGGGGGCGCGTAAAATTGACAAACGCAACTGGATGAGCGAAACAGGGAGCCTGACGCCTATGGCTCTCAGACTCTTCGAAATCCCAGCACCAAGTAATAAAATCCATGCGACTCACCGGAGCAGGTACAGCTAATCCCCGGGAACGGAGAACTCTCCTAGGGTCGTCCACCGGGATGCACCCCGAGAACACGCGAAAGAACCGCTTTCGATACCTTTTAATTCGCGAGAACAGAACGCGGGAGCACGACACAACAACACGAACTATATCCGAGCGAGAGCCTATCGTGCCGCCTAGGCAAACACGGGTAGAAAAACCCTAAACACGGTAGCGCGAACCGGCCCAAGATACCTCGCCGGTATCCCGGGTCAGACTGACTTGACAACATTGACAAC
>JARPRG010000294.1:3178603-3191288 GCA_031001745.1 Hartigia nigra
AAAATTCAGATGCTTGTATTCGTCTTAAAACGACTAACTATAAACCAGACTTGACTAAATTGACGTCACAAGTTCAATATCAGGGGAGCCATTGATATCGTTTATAAGTAAAGTTCATTCAGCTATGTTTGTAATTATTTTCTTAATAAAATATATCTTATTATTTACTAAAAGACTGATTTACTACGAAAATATCTCAACCCAATCGTCTCTTTAATAGTCACATTTTGGTTGATTTTGACCCGCGGCCAAAAAAGGTTGCCGACCCCTGCCCTAGAGTCTAGGAAAAAATTTCAGACCACACAGGCTTCAGCGATTTATTGGATTGCGAAGTCAATCTGCCGTGATTTTGCAATTACATTTCTCGGACAGGCGTCCTTCTCGTACCAAGAATGACATCCTCCCTGTTCCTCGGCACGACGCGTCCTGACTCCGGGACTTGGAAACGTAGAGTCCCATGTGTCGCGCATCCATGTAAACACAGATCGGCACTAATCGTTCACGTTTTCGCCATAAGCCCTGATTCACTGCCATTGCGCTTCTTTACGGCATTGTTCCCGTCCAGGGATCGCTATCTTAACTAGCCTCGTGGCTGGTAGCTACCGCGTTGCTGTTGTCGTTGCTGCTACTCCTCTGGTCTACGGTGTTCCGTTGTTTTACCCATGGACCCGCTCACACGACGGTAATAAACTAAACTGCTGCTCGTAGCAGCTCGGAAAATGGTAGATCAAGATAGGATAAGGTACTGAAAGGTGCGAACTCTAGGAAGGAATACCGACACCTCGACAATCCATGGCTGAATATACGAGGAGTTGGACTGTTTTCATGTTGGTAATAGATATCATATTGATGGTCGTGGTTGTACCATTGAGAAGGTATCGATCTCTAAGGATCGCGTGAATGACATCCGACCGACGCGAACCAGAAGGCTAAGCCGTGAGGCAAACAGGATGACCGAGCTGCTCGGACGCGTATCGATCTTAATCGATTGTCGATCAGCCGCCATCCATCTTCCTCGCATGAGATCTGTTGAGTCAACAGAGAGGCTGCACCGGTAATTTCCCCCGTTAAAAGCCTCTAAGGAGTTTCGCCGCTCCTACTCACTCTGCACATCCACTATAATGGCTGTAACAGCTATAAAAGCTTATAGGCAGCCGACAGAACTTTACGAGAAATCCAAGAGAACTATCAGGGCCACCTTAGACTGCGAGTTTATACCAGATACACGGGATATACGTATCTGCTTATCTAACTATCTATCTAGCTATCTACCTTCCTCAGCAGCTATGTGTTCCACAAGTTATACGACCTACGGATGCGAGCTGGACCAGGCAGTCATCCATCTAACTGGAACGCTCTCGAGTGACGCGCGGACAACGTCGTATTAAAGGCTACTTAGCGTTCTGTAGCAACTCGGGTTTTCAGTCTGGAGAGCAGAGAATCAGGTTCAGAAATGGTGACGATTCGAGAACGTCTGCCACCACCTAGGGTCCTTTTCAATATTTTCTATTATTTGAATTTTTCCAGGTTATACAGGAATCATGCCATGCACTCGTACGTGGTGATTCTGAGAAATTGGATGGTTGGGTGTAGCAGAAATTGATTCGGTCTTTTACAAGGTTGTTAATAAAATGCGTGCAAGATTAGCGTGGCCTAACCACGAAAGTTACCATGGTCTCTTTCACCCCTTTCGAGCAAGCCGACAAAGGTCCAAAGCCCTAAATAAAATTTGAGCGTCCATGCACCGACATAATGGATCCGACCATCACCAAGCAGATTTACAGTTGTACTTCGCGATTGCGTTGTTCGACCCGGTACGTACAGTTAGCTCCGCCATGGTTCTTCGACTCCTGGACTTCCATCGTGACAATGAGGATGTTTCGAGGCGGCCATTGTTCCAGCGAGGGGCTAGTACGACAATTTCTTAGCGTATTTACCAGTATTAGGATAATCCCATTTTCGAAATGTGCCTCCTTATACTGTCGCTCACGCTGCCACGCCCCTCTACGTTTCGAACGGGTCCAGGAGTTGGTCCCATGGGACTTACTTAAGGGACGTTTTCTTCGCTGCGTTATTGTTTCCTCGCGAAGCCAATCGACCTACCATGTTCTTCACTACCGTTAAAGATACTTCCAGTCAGTCAGCCACCTTTAACCGGACGAACCATCCAGACCATACCGACCGTCCGTGCGAGCTACGACGATCCAAATCGTTTACCGCGAGGAAATTTACGATGCGCAGAAAATTTATCGCCTCGATTGCCAGCTAATCTCATCCTGACCCATGGGACACGATGAGTATCTGCTTCCACGAGGAGTTTCTCAACCTCGAGAACGAGAAGCTACTGGAAGCCAAGTGAGGCAAATTAGATGTCACGCAAATGATCATCCTCTCGATGGACATATTAGATACAATAGAAACCAATCCTTAATCCTCTTCCTACAGAGCGACCTTACGATTGGTCAGATTTTGGCGACAAGAAGGAGAAAGCAGTGGAATGGATGGGTGTTGCCTGGGAAGAATGAAGGAAAATAGAAAAAGAAAAAACAACAAAAGAAGCCGATCCTTCAAGGTATCTTTTGGACTTGAACCAGCAATCTGGTTAGCCGAGCCACTTGGTCCTTGATAATCCAAGGATTGACCGAACCTTCCTAATCCGAGCGCGCGTCCCTGTGGACTTGCTAATCTTAAACCAATATCGCAAATTGGCAGGACGAGCAACCTGACCGATGTGTATCGGGCTATCAAAGGAATGCCTTACACCACTGCTCTCCTTCTAATCCTAATTTAAATGGATCACAAAAGCGTCTTTACAACAACTCGGATTAGTGCCTGTAATCCCTTCGGCTCAAATCTTCAAATCTCATCCTGCAACCGTCAACATTGAGGCCAGAATAGAAGAACTCTTGAAGATTTTCTTAAGAATCCTCACTCCGTCATCTTTAGGCGCGTTAATCGTCGCAAGACGTTTAATGAAATAGCACGTGCTCTGGATATACCAGTTCCTGCAGCTTTTCTTTCCCGTTACGTCAATATGAAGAAGCATCCAGTCATTCCCGCCAATCTCACCTGGACTAAAGTAGAAAATTCTGTAATCAGCAAAATCGACTATAGAAAAACTTTCACAAATCGGATTACCGAAGCGTTAACCAATCTTCTAAGTTAATTAATTTAACACTCATTAATTTTCCTCTATTCTTGTATAATTATTGCTTCGAGTTAACAATAAAAATATTTTTATTCACAAAAGTCGTCAATAGCCGACTGCCTTTCTCAGGTAGGTAGGAAACGTTAGATACTTTTCGATATGAAACAACTATTTCCTAGGACGGTCGCTTTTATGACCTTTCAATTACAATGAGAGCACCACCACCCCTTTCGGTATTGTAAAACATTGCAAGCCACCTACCGTGCGTGCGAACCCAACAAGCAAACCTTCTCAACCCTTTCGGCCCAGTCCGGCCAAGAGGCTAGTGACCAATTGGTCGTAGGGGAGTAGTGGGGCCCTTGGGTCTCTTAAATTACGATACCGTACCGCACTTGACTCCGTTGTGGGTGACCGCATTCTAGAATGAATACTTGACAAATTTCACCTAAAAATTACCAATAAATCTTTCCCTCTTAACACCTTTATCAAGCCAAGTGACTTCGCCGATGTCTACTAGTGTATTCATTGTCTCTCTCGTTCTCTTTGAATAGTATACGTATTACTCATTAGTCGAAGTTAATAACGTTTTAGGAATACAAATATTTTTTCCGAATGACAGTAATTATTCATATCTTCAATTACATGAAAATTTATTAAAGATACTCTGGACGCTTCCTGAGAATTTCGCAAGTTAACCTAATTTCTATGAGAAATCGCGTCACATAAATATACATGTATAGATAATTGATATCCTGGGACCTTTATGATCTTCATAAATATTTTAATTACGCGCTCGTATAAATTCACGTGTATTTCATTGCGAATGTCTTTTCGCCAAATGAATCGAGCGAATTCGCCCAGTTGCGAAATGCATTCGAATAAAGTCGCTTCTATCTGTATCTCGTATGTCCTCGATCGGTTTACAGTTCGACAAGAGATCGTTAAAACGTTAACTTGTCCTGGGATTTTTATCGTCGACGCATTCCCGATAAACGAGCAACTACATGCAGGACGCGCATGCGCAAATACGTCTTATGTGGATCAGACCGAAATAAAATTTTGGTGCGTCGTACGTCGCGACACTCGGTCAAACGACCTAATTTATGACGGATCGGCGCTTCAGTTTACAACGGATCGAAAGAAGAATCTATGTGTGCTTATTATTATTACGAGAAAAATTGTCAAACGGCAATAATCGCCATTATAGGCGTCGCTATTTTCTGTATATAGGACTACTACAGGAGCTATAGGTATTAGGTACTACGACACGCTACTCGAAACTTCAAACTCAATAAAGGATAATATTTCTTATAAATGCTTTTTCCTTCTGACTTTATCTATTATTTATTTTCCCTTTCTCTCGTGCTATTCTCAAAATTTACCCATTGATCGATCTTTTGAAGTAGCTCCCCACTCGAGCAGGCTGCGAAAGAAAAAAAAAGAGAAAATCCAACGGTTCGCCACTCCCCCAATATTTTGACTAGCGTGTCAACGAGACGCGACGCTTTCAGGATGCTCGTCGGCCCGGAACGACGCATTCGCATTCACAGCGACGCGTTGGCATCGCGCAGATTTATCGGCCGATGTGTCGCCGGGTTCAGCGCTGCTGCGTCCTGCGGTTAGATTTGTGGCTTTGGCCGTTTTGTACGCCTAGGATAAAGGCACTCCTCTGGCAATTACCAGCCTGACACATATATGGTCACACTGCCAATTCCATAATGACTTTGCTATTCAACGAATAGTCCATCCTGTCGATCTTTCTTCGAAATAAACACGAGATACTCGGTCCGGAAAAAAAATAAGGAAAAATCGTAGAAGTATAGTTTACAAGATGATATCTTGCACCCTTACTAAAACCGGCTATAATATTAATACCAGTTATGATATTAATACCTTGAAAGAAGTATCCCAAGGGTCTTTTGAAACTAGGGGTGCATTTTATTTTCAGATAGAGAAACAACGGCTCGTCGTAATGAGCTTTTCTACATGGTTAGTATATCCTGGGTAGGGATAGGTAAGGGTGCAGTCGAGGTTACCGCTCGCAAAAGGTGGCCATGGTGGTTCGCATGGGGCGTTCAATCGCCTGGAACGACTGACACAGAACGTGCGGTTCTCTGTTATGTACTCGACTCGTAGTTTATAGATGTCATCCGTTAAGTGCATCTAAAAGGAGAACGAAGGGTTCTACGTGGTGTTGTGGTAAGCCTGCCAGAAAATCGGCCGTGACCGGTTGTTCCATCGGCAAAGTTTCAGTCGCGAGAAACGATTAACGATCGATTCGGATCTTGAGTCTCTGTAAGCGTAATGGCGTCAGTGCGATCGAGGAGCTCGAAGATCGAGCGATTTTCTGTAATTAAATATCGGTTCTCCGTAGCGAGTCAGTGAAGGATAAGAAGAATGCAAGAGGTCCGTAAGAAAAAGAGAGAGGCCATTTAAAGGATTTATTGAGAAAACCGTTCCAAGTCGATATTAAATTTCAGATAGGAACTGGTAGTCTCTGGTAGCGTATTATATTTCAGTCGGACCTCTCAATGAAATACGTATTTTCGTATAAAATTAAGTTTCCTGACACGAGCATATTTCAGGGTACGTTTCCTGCCTCTCTGACGTTTATTGTCGTTATAATTGGGCACTTCGATGCCCGGATAGCTCCTCAAGTCATGTACTCTAGGCATCACTTTTTCTTCGTACTTCGTGTATAATCACGTAGAGTAAAGGCAAATTCCCTAGAAAGTATTTTGAAGTTGGATTTCTATAGGACTAGGTCTAGTGAGATTTGAGAATTGATTGAAAGGAAAATAAAACTTAATGTATAATAAAACAGATCCTATTTCAGTAGTCGGGCGCGTGCGAAAAATCTCAGCTTACTCAGTGGACCGGGATTGGCGTTTGATTAG
This sequence comes from Hartigia nigra, assembly GCA_031001745.1. Taxonomy (NCBI): domain Eukaryota; kingdom Metazoa; phylum Arthropoda; class Insecta; order Hymenoptera; family Cephidae; genus Hartigia; species Hartigia nigra. The sequence continues at coordinate 3,184,649 of JARPRG010000294.1, forward strand.
ACACGCTTAAGAATCCTGAAGCCACTCATGAATCGACACTAGACTCTCATTAGTGTCATTGAAGAATTATTCACAGGGCTGACTTTCAAGTGACTCGCAGACTCCACTGGCTGAAATATCGCTCGGAAAATCGGCCCGTGACAAATCGGCAGATGTCGAAATCTAGTTAGGACTCGTTAGTCCTGTACTTTGTCACCGATCGAGCGTCCCTATCGATGTAAATCATGTTTAACCATTGTCGACGTGTCCTGCGACAGGATCCTGTCTCGTGTCCTGAGATCAGATCCATCCTGAGAGATGAGTCGATGCTGCGTTAGGTATATATACACATACATAGTGTATTGTATATAGTCAGGAGCCTTTAGGATTGATCGATACACCGAGGTACTTCAGATATAGTTTGTTCAGTCCTTACGCGAATCGAGCAAAATTCCTGAAGACTCGCGAGTCCTGCGAATGTCCTGGGGTGGATTCGCAAGAACGTCTCTTGTCGGTTAACCATAGATCATTGAAACGTATCTCCAGCCGTGTGTACCTGTACCACTCGGCAGTGGAAGGACATAAAGCAGATTCGAGATACGCGCCCGCTTCCAGTTCCCGTGGGGTCGTCTCCGGGGTGACTTCCAACTCGGCTGGTAGATCGGAGATTCGCCCACGCCCTGGAGGCCCTTCGCCACGGTCAGAACCATTTGAAATATTCCAGGATTTGCGAGCGTGCAAATCCCTGGCTTCTCTTTCTCCTATTACTTTACTCCTTTAGTTTCAGAATTGTCCTATCCCTGGATCTCGATACCTGGTACTGTATTAAGTGAATTGCAGAACTGGTACTGGTACTGTATTAAGTGAATTGCAGAACTGAATTATTTCTTAAAAATCAGAGTTCTAGGGAAACTAAGTTCCTGTTCAGATGAAGAGAAGAGAGAGCAGCCTATGAACTCTGTACTTTGAAGGTCATTGATCTTATCCATTGTTGATCTCGTATCCTAGATCCAATGGTTTAAGGAACCTGAGCTGAGATCAATGAAAAGGTGATGGACAATCTAGTGAAGATGAGGGAATTCAAACTAGCCCGAAGGTCCTAAGGATAGAGTAAGTGTTTAAGAGTAATGAAGGACTCGCGCGAAGTATCCCTTAGGGCGCAAAGCGATTTGCAAGGATCTTTCGCGTGGCTGCCACTGACTGGAAGCCAAAGGATGCTTTAACGAGTCCTAATAGGATCGGAAGGTCGGAGATTTTTCAAGTTCTAAGGACATTCAGGAGCCTGGGTCAAAACGTCGTTGGCTAAAGAGCATCGAGCGTCGTCCTGGGGCCGTGCGTGTCCATGAGGGACACAAATGCGAGACATGCGAGGATCCTTCGCCGCAGGACCCCGGGTCACTGCGTCCTGAATGGGCACTCGAGAGCAGGCTGACCGTGTCCAAAGGATGTTTGCCCACAAAACGGTCATACTGGCTCGGAAGGGTGCGGAACCCCCGAGGTCTCGCAGAAGGTTCTCGTTCTCATATAAATTCAATCGCATTTTATTGCACCGCCATCCCTGAATGTATTTTTGGGTCAGCTTATCCTTTTTTACCACGAGACGTTTTACGAGCGGCTCTGTAAGGACCTGCATCTTTGGCGACGTTACGTTACCTACCATGGAACAACCTCCAGACTCCTTTTCTGTCTCGCAGACTATTCCTTCTGTTCCAGTCAGTTTCTACCATCTAGTACTACATCCTTGCGACTATTCTCATCCTTAAAGAATTTGCTACCATCGACAACCAGGAGTACGTTTCGGCCTACCTCTAGAATACTTCTGATACTTTTGACGATCATTCTAGAGAAAAATCGGTAAGCTATCCTTATATGTCTTTTGGACACAGTAGAAAATGGCCGTAAATTAAAATACGGGGACAACTGGTCCATCCAAGGATTTAGGACTCATAAAATCCAACCTCAATGTGTTGGTTGTGCAACCTGCATTCCTCCCAAAGATCCTTCCATTGAGAGCACCTTCATCTCCTGTCCATCCAGCATCTTCCCATCCTTCGTCACCAGTACCACAGCGTCGCCACCATCACCAACATTATTAACACGACTCATCCCATTCTCGTGGTGAGACCAGACCTCAACGTGCTAAAAAAAAAAGAAAAAAAGGTTTATTACATTTCCGCTTTCTCGGAACGCCCCTCAACGAACAACCAGTCGCTCGAGATCTTTATGTTTGTCAACCGCGAAAATATATAACTCGCGACTCCGGTTTCCCTGTGGTGCGGCACACAACGACGATTTTACGAGGCGGACAGAAAGACGCCGCAGTACGGAATCCTGGCGTGACTTTCCGTTTTTCCTAAAAAGAAAAAACAAGTAATTATCACTTTTCTATACTCAGATGCCATTCCCAAGGATGATACCTTAAGACTTATGGATTATATTTAGATGCACCTTTGTAAAAGGCGAATCCTCGCGTGACGACAGCGCCGCAACGCGCACACCTCATAAATATGATTTCCTTCCGTGTCGCTGAACAAGGTAACACCTCCGTGAGTTTCGAAGAATGAGTTCATCTTTGAACCCAGAATCGAGTTCATATTAGACCCATCTGCCTTTTCGGGTGCATTCACGCATCAGCGGCTTCGGTGTGAAGTATATAAGGTACACATATACATATGTATATATATATATATATATATAAACAATATGGATGGACAAACAAGCAGATAGACAAAGTCGGATGCTGCTATAGCAGAGAACATAGTAGATTCGGATTACGTACGGCCAATTGACCACGAATCTTCTGACTAGACGTGCCTCTCGTGTTGCTACACATTGCCGGATTTACAAGGAGCCTTTATATTTTCATTCTCATTGTACTTCTGTGCCTCTTACGACATCAATTCTCACTATGATAAATAAAAGAGTGACCCTCCTGGGATTGAGGATTTATTCCATAACGCCATTTGCTTTTCATTGAGCATATAGATGCTGGTGCATTTCCATAGAATTCTTTTCGAATTTTCATCTAATTTTCTTAAAATTTGGTAGAACTCCGAATAGAAAGCCTATCTAGAAGTTTTTCTGTGTCAAGGGGTTGATAGGATGATAATTTATGCACGTAATAAAATGATAGATTAGACAAATTGCGTCAGGGTTTTGGGCTTCATTTTTTTTTGTAGGTCGCTAATAAAAAAGAAAAATTAGGAAGATTCAAATTAGAATGCGTCTCCGCAAAGGTTTACGAATGAACTGGTCGAACATGTTTGTTCCTTTTCCCGAGGCGTTTTCTGCTTTCGATTTACGCCTAGATTTCCCCACCATCGTGGAATTCTGATGGTTTTCTGGATTTCTTATTATCCAAGGGAATTCACTGAATGAACATAACGAAGTACGGCGACGCATTCAGGGAGTCTGAAGTAGCTCCGATCGGTAAGGAGAATCGGTAGGAGCGACCGGATCGTTGCCGCATTCACAAAACGGCTGTCCCCAAGAAATGGGATCTGAGAGGGGAATAAAGAAAGCAAAGGTTTTATGCTCAAAACCAGTTTCTATCGTTTAATTTTTACAGGTGGGACATCTTCCTTAATTTATCGCGCAATCCGCCCGGTCGTGCGTAAACATTTCGACATTTTATTGGATCTCCCAGTTTCTAAAACGTACATCTACGAGGCGACTTATGAGAGACAAACAGAAGAAGGAGAGAAACAAATTTGTTTTGCAATTCCAATGCTTTTCGTGCTTTCACACAATAAACGTGGAAGCACGTTGTGTACACAGCTCCATCCCTACCAGTAAATAAAACACGCACCTTTCTTTCGAAATCGTTATGTTAAGATAATTATCGATTGTACAACAAAAATATCGAAATTAAATGATAACGATTGTTTACATTATTCGTGAAGCTTTATTACCCAGATCCGTGCTGCCACGGGCAATAAAATAATTACGGTCGACGATACAATGGGTCACGAGACTAAGAAATTGGAGCATTCATGAAAGTTCTGGGCTTTCCGACGGTCAGCACTGCGATTAACGGTGATCGAGGACCATCTATCGTTTTGGAAAAAATATGACGGTCTAGTTGACAAAATGGCTGTAAAATTGTCTGACCAAACGGTAGTAGCATGCTAAACAATACATCCTTTACAGTTAATCTATAGCAACTAAACTTGTAGAGGAATCGGTACAAGTTCCAGTGTCACTGATGGTAAGAGCAATCAGACAATTTCAAAATGTATGGAGGATAATCGAGAGAAGAAAGGCAAAAGGTGTAACGAGAGGGAAAAAGAAAAAGGGTAACGAATGAAAACCAGAAAAAGGTTGTAAGAAATGACAAGGTTAAAGGGTAAGAAGAGAGGTAAGTATTCGTAAAAGCGAGAAAGAGGAAAGGAAAGGGAAAAGAAAAAGAGAAGGAGAAGCAGACGAGGAAGAAGAGGTCAGGAGGAAAAACCGCAAGACGGCAGTTCGGTTCTGGAAGAGTGTAGTAATACCAGTAAGGTAATAGTAATCGGTGTTCCCGCAGAAGACGTACGAGGAAGCTCCGTTCAGGTGGATATACACGAGGTAGCCGGTTTCTCGGTAAGTGGAGGGACTAGGTAGGAACGTTTGGGTGGATCCACAGCCGGTCGTTGAACGAAACGAAGGGATCGGATTGGCCGCAGGATCGGTCGGTGCCTAATGCCATTGGAGGAACGTGTAAAAGGCGTGAACCGGTAGGCAGGTTCGTACCCCTGCCAGAAGAAAATCGGTTCGGCCGAGCACCTTCCGCAGTCGAACAGGTCGCAGATCGCGAAGCGCCAGTCCTCTCCCGTCCATCGACGTGGCCGCACCGTGTCTCGTTAAGACACGAGACACAATTCACGATCGACAGACTCTTTCAAACGTGCGGGACACACTCGCGAGATTATCGAGATCGGTAGAGATCGACGCGCGATTTATAGTCACTCGAAGGCACTCGATCGTTCCACGGATCCGATCTCGATCGCTGCCTGATTGTCTAGCACAAGGATCAACATCCCAAGTAGTACCACTAGCGCTACTTTATTCCCAATTCCAATCAGCGTGACCGATAAGGAAATCGCACCTGGGACACAAAGAGTTTACAAGATTTTGTGCCCGAGGACAGTTGTTTTTATCTGCATATATTTAGAATAAGTGTGTGAAGAAGAAAAAACAAGGACAGAGACAATATCGCATTCTCAACAAATACACGGAGAGATACCAAAGGTGTATAAGATGTTGTAAAGGAACTCGAATAACGTGCGGCGTCCATTCAATCCGGAAAATTGTTTAGTGGTTCGTTGCTCCGGTAAACGGCGTTGGACATCGTTGGGATATAAAACCCAGCAAAGGTGAGTGACACGGGAATGATCGGTCAGTGTATATATACAACGGCATGCATACATACGTAAACACATACACACATACACACACAAGCGCAAGGAAGAGAGCCTTAACCAAGAACAACAACAACAACATATCTTGGAGTATTATGTGTCATGCGTAATTGCTTATGAAAAGCATTGAAGTCTTCGAACATACGCGTCCCTTTTGATCTCCCTGGCGTTGAAATCTCCGATATACTTAAGATATATGCTGGGATGCTGAATATGTTACACAGTGTAGCATCTTGTGCGCATATACTACAAGTTGCTAAGTGTACACTCACAGTTCTCGGAATAACACTCGCGTCTTTACTCTGTAAATAGAGTCGTCAATATGTAACCTAATTGGTCTGGTCGATTTCTTCGAATTCAGGTTCGCCAATATAACGCGGCAAATAAGAAGTGCTTAAGTCTTACAGACAGTGGCTATATGACAGTGTGAAATATTTTAATATGTATATGTGTATATATATAGTAGGATTTATTTACGTCAGTCATTTATATTGATATCGGGGACGATCTTGAAAGCTGCTTGTAGAGCTCAGACTGATATTTTTGGATTATTTCTTTTACCTTGAATAATTGGATGACTAGTATTATTGGTAGTCACACGTACCTACGCACCGCAAGGACACGGGATGTCACAACAAGAATGGCTTTTATAGAGCAAACCAGTATAATCGCGATCCCGGCAAATGAAAACATTATAGTCAGGACCCTCGTGATTGTCTCTGTTGTTACAATATTTGCCTACCCTCGACAGCGGCGTAATTCGTTGGACACAATGGGGACCCAAAGTAGAACTTGGCCCCAGCACGCGGAATAGAGCGTTACAATTATTATGCATAGGTAGCGACGCGCGACACTCTCCCATGTCAAAATATATTTATTGCCCTTTTTTTAACGACGGCTGCGGTATGTCGGTCTCCATTGTGACCCTTTCATACGGTTATTACCCCACTTGTAGGAGCAAACTTGCGCGTAAAAGGTCGAAATCGTGATGGCGCTCGTGTGGACCTTCACGTATACTGTTACTTCTTTACTCGTGTGCATGTAGCCGCCGGTGAAATTTGCATATTAACCCTTTGGCAACCCTGCCGGCCCTTGGGGTCGTGATCTGACTTAACGCCTTTTTGCCCCTGCTCCATTCTATATGGGTGTGTGGAGTCTTAAGATTGACTCTTTCTTCCTTTCCCTCATTCTCTCTCTCTCTCTCTCTCTCTCAGAAGTCAGTTAACTTCGTACTCTATACTTATGTGGCTACACGCTCATACTTG
>JARPRG010000294.1:3191388-3213154 GCA_031001745.1 Hartigia nigra
TCTCTCTCTCTCTCTCTCTCTCTCAGAAGTCAGTTAACTTCGTACTCTATACTTATGTGGCTACACGCTCATACTTGACGCGTATCGCTTATTCTTAGCTAGAATCCAACAAAGATCCCAGATAGAGATGCTGATTTTTCTTTCTTTTTTTTTTTCTTTTTACATTTATCCGTTCGTTATCCTACTTTCATACTGTGTAGATGGCTTAGGTATATAGCTAGTTGCATGCGCAAGCAATAAAGCAGGGGTCATACGCGTTGCCTCCCACCAGGTACCCCTTTGTGTTTAGTCAGCGTCGCGCAAGTCCCGAGTGTTGTTTGTTGGTTGGTTCGAAGATGCGCCGAGAAGACTTAACGGTCCACGCGCCTGCTGTTACCCGTTATCTTCTATCTTATCCGACACCTTTATCTTCTACGTGCCGTAGATTACAAGGACTTACGTAAAAGAGATACTTTTATCATTTCCGTAAGAGATTCGCGGTTATTTCTATTGCTATTGTTGTTGGGGCGATCATTGTTTCTTGAATTACCAATGAAAAGATGGACTACTCGAGGATGATACTTTCACGATGAAACTCCTTGAGATATTCGGAATTTCTTAAATGACGCTGATGTCCTCGGACCCGTTTGGGTTTTTACGAGAGCATAAATCAGACGAAGCGCCTTCAATCCTCGTATAAAGGAAGATTACATTGCGCGAGATAAACAAATGTATTTCAGAATTTTTTTTCGCTGGACCGTTATGCTGTCGTTCGAAGAGTCACGTTAAATGTAAAAAGTGGAATTTTGTTTGACATTTTAGATTGACTATTCTGATCAACAAATTGGTATCGTTCGACATACTTGTATGGTTGATTCACTTGCAATAGTCAATTCAGGAGCACGAAATAGGGAACAATGAATAGGAATAGGGAATAGAAATAGTAAGCAGCTGCCAGTCGATTTATACGCGAGCATATCGAATCGCGACTGGAAGACACGAGTACTCAGGATTATTCCCACAAGTAGTGGAAAGGGTTGTCCATTGGAGTGGCAAAAATTTCGTGGATCGACATTCCAGGATCTGTCGTCCTGTTAAAAATCGGATCGGTCACGGACCCAAGGAGACGAACAATGTCGACGGTCCTTGGATCGTCTCGGCTAGGATACCAGGATGGGAGGATGGTAGGACTGCCGAATGGCCCCCTTCCTGCCCTAAACTGTCGCGATAAATGATCCTTCGGCTGGTTATTAATTGTCTTTGGCTCCCGGCGCGCATTGTGAATTGCGAAAACATTAACCGAAGGAGGTCCTGCTCTTGTCCCCAGGATCATTTTTCAAGGACTCTACCGTAGGAGAATTGCTCGAGTGCCACGAAAATGATCATCCATCAAGGTGATCGTTAAAAACGCATCCACCGATACAAATTGCAAGAAGAGTGGCTCCTTCCTCTAGAAGAATTTTTTTTGTGACTTCTTTTCTTCTTTTACATTATTTTCACCATTCTTGCGTATTCTATCGTTTCTCCTTATTGTCCTGGTTTTACGAATTTTCTGGGTCAGAAAAGCCAGCTGACCCTGTGAGACTTGTGGTTCGGATGACTCTTCGTACTTGGACGTGATCATCACTTTGGTGGTCCCCGTACAAAAGAATGAAGTGGGTAAAGCGAAAAGTGAAAAACCATATACCAAGAATAGTATCGTCAAATCGTCAAATTATGACTTGGCCACTTTGAAAATGTAAAAAGTAAACGCGTCACAAGAAATCTAGTTTATCCCTTGGTCTGATCTCTGGTTTATCATCTGACTGTAGACCAAAGTCATACCAAGAGCCGAAGCAATTCCTTGAACACCTTACGTCATTATCTTCGTTAATTTGACAGGCAGCGGGTGAAAAAAATCACGCGAGCCGCTTAGGATGATCCAAATTTCGAGTTAATTAGTTCGATGATTGAGCGAGTGGGTCATACTTTTGCATCTAGTCAGGCATAAATCACGCACCATACGGACTCTCATGACCTCGGATCATTACCGAATGCTTTGGATGACTTTGAGCGACTTCGGAATCGATTAGAATTTGCTTTAACAAGCCTTTTTCTCCCCCTCGTGTGATTTCCCCTTACGTAATTAGTTAGTGCCCTCATTGACAATCCTCTCGCTCCGTTAAACGTTCTCTCTCTCTCTCTCTCTCTCTTCCTCTTTCGTCTCCTACTACCAACCTAAAATTCCACTGCTCATTCAGCACCTCCTCCAGGAACTCCATATCCTCAAACTGGTCCTTGATCGCGATGTCCCGTGTCGTAAGGGTTGCATCCCATTTAGACGAAGGGTTCTGAAAGGTGAGAAAAAAATGATAGAGGGATAAATGTCAACCAAGAGTCTGGTTTAATGGTGCGTAAACTGGGGTAGGAAAAATCCAGTAAGACTAGGGTGAAAGGTGGGATGAAAAAGGGTTTAAAAAAAAGCCCATTGAAAGCTTCGAATGTTACGCAACTATAAAACCGGTAAATATGCAACGCAAAAATTAAGTGACAAGTAGAGAGTCAGAGAGTCAAAGTCTCGAGTCTTTCCCCCCATGGTCCTTGTGCGTTTGTCGAGAGCAAAGTAGGTATCCGTGCTGCAAACTGGGTAAGTCGATATTTGGAGCAGGTAAGAGGCAGCGTGTCGATTGACTTCATTAACGGACAAGTGTTGGCAAATATTGACGCACGTACGAAACTGGGGTAACGCGATGTCCGTGTGTGTTTAACAGGCTACGTTGTACAGGGTAAGGTTAGGTCTTATGTATTCGAGTGGTTCCACCGGTAAACAGCTGTAAGCTGTAACCTTCGAAGAAGCCAGAAATAAGTCAGTTGGACTCGACGCTTCGGGATACGAATTCGCGTTGTTCTCGATCGCTCACAGTAGGATCTCCTAATAGCCTATAATGTAATTTTTCCACCACCTTAATTAAATGCCGATCATTGTAGTTTAACCCTTATGCCAGGACTCGACTGAGTCTGTAGAACGATACATCGTCAAAGGGCTTTGATTCTCGTTTTCTTCTATTATTCGTTAACTGCACTCTGGCCATACCTCGGGGATGATGTCAAACAACTGTACCGATAAAAAACTTGGAAACTTTTAACGAAGCCGCTCGGATTCTCTGGAGATTCGTTTGCGGACAAGTTCGAGCGAATCGGTGAGTTGCGAATCGCGTTCGCGATTCCTCGGAACTTAATCTACGTCGCTTAACGTAATTATAAATAAATGAAGGGCCTCCGTGTCGTATCGGTGCTCCGAGAGGCTCTAATTACGGGTACTCTTGATTCTCGTTAAAATACTCCAGTTGAACCCCCGGCAAAACCTCCCGGGGATGCTGCGCGACCGTTAGCGATTAACGGCTGTACTGCGCATGCGAGCGATCTTCCACTTTTCTTCAATGGGAAACTCCGCAAGGTTCCTTTTCCGTGTGGTACGATGTATGCCTGTTTTTTATACGGAGAATTGCCTTGCGCTTTGAATCGAGAAACTGGTGTTACGAGCAATCGACTGTATAGAAAGATTTTTCGCCAAATTCAGTAATGACAGTTTCACAAATGGATCAAGAATAATACCTTGTTGATTTTTCTTGGTTTCTCGAACGCGCGAATTACATGGTCGTATTTCTCGCGAAAAATTGCACAAGAAACTGTCGAGTTAGTTTCACGTATCTGAAGCCGTTTGCGCGTAACAGCAGCAGCGCGATAAACATCTGGACGGATCCCGAAAGATCATCCACGTAACGAAGAACACGAATTTTCTCACGTTTTTCCCATTTGCCATGGTACTACGTCGCAAGACATGATAACAGTACGCAATTAGTGAAAGTTCCAAGTCGACATTCCAAGCGAGACAAAAGTTGCAATCGTATCGGTTAAGCGTTTCCATGGTTGTGGCTGGTGGATACCAGGAAAACTTCAGTATCGAGAACGACGACGAGTGGTTTCCCAAACTCTACTACAAACAGAGTATATAGATACATATACATATAATCCATAGTGTCCAAGCAGGTTTCCTTTGAAAATGTAAGAGAGAACAATGTTGGGTAAATATATATCTGCTTGAAAATTGGTAGGAAACGAAGGAACTTAATTCAGGATACGAATAGTAAGCAGATGTCGTAAGTTCGAAGGAAAGACTCGTAAAGTTTCTTCTTATCAGATGGCGCTCTAATTTTATTCGAGTTTAGTCAAAAATGCGCTTGTCTTTGGGTTCGGTATGGGTCCCGTGGGTTAGCGAGAGAGCAGGCAGATGGCTTGCCACGTGAAAATGTGAGATAGCGCTGATTTATGGAAGAGTCACACGGGGAACGAGTTTTAAGTTCATTATAATAAAGCGATGATTCGGACGAGGCTAATGGAGGTGCCATAAGAAGCGGTCAGTCCTAGGATAGATGTATGCCTGGGATAGTACCAAAGAGAAACGGTTAGGGATAATTTTTGAATGTAGATTTGAAAAAAAAAATATATAAAAAAGAACTTCATAGTCGATAATAATTTCGGTTTGGAAATCTTGTGTCTTCTCGGTAGTCGAAATCGAGTGTAAAAGTCTAAAACATCGGGTTCTGGATAAAAACTGAGACGAACGTAGAAAACCGGTTCGTACCTCCACCTTCTTCTTCCTCTGTATCTTCCTTCTCTTCCTTCCATCTTTCCAGACTCCCTCGTTATTCTCTCTTCTAGATCGAATAATATTATTTCTATAATTGCAGATGAATCAACAGTGCAAGGTCTGCGGCGAACCGGCTGCGGGATTTCATTTCGGTGCGTTTACGTGCGAGGGCTGTAAGGTAAGAGACACTCAAACTACATATGTATATACTTAAAATTATATACTGACGTCTATACTGTATACTAATTATAATACAGGCGTGTCGTATGAAGATAAAAATATAAGCTAATGCGATTCCCATTTATGTAATACTTTTATTCTCGTTCTCATGAGAGCAGTGGAAAAGAGCAGAGAGTAACGAAGCTAATAAAAGAGATCATCGTTTGCAGATGAGAGCAGCGTGATTTCACGCTTCGCGTATCGTGCTCGCCGGGCGAGTTTATCTCGAGCGCTAAGCCGGTAATTAATTAAGTATTCCGGGAAGGAGAGGACTAATCGGTTCGGTGAATCCCGCGCGATGATCCACGGCGCACTAGAATGAAATGGAAGGCAGTCAGTAAGGCGTTCACAGTCCCGTAAAGACTGAGCCGTAGATCCCACCACGGGATCCCAGGACCAAAGAGACTCAAGGAAGCTATACGCAGTGCGGGACTTCGTAGTTGGGCTAAAATTAATGAAGGACGGGACAAAGGTGCACCTTCGTCTACCTTCTAATTTTGTTAGTCAATCTAGCAGGAGGTAACGAGGTAACGAGAACCAGGAAGGTATTCTCTGAATTCTATTTGCAGTCCGTTTTGGGAGTTTTGGGAACACCCAGCGAGACAAGGATGGAATTGAGGAGCAGGCTAATTACAAGGGTGGAAGGACAGAGTAAATGGCAGTGGACGTTTGAAGAACAGCTGGAGTCGGCAAATAGGCGGGATCGTTGGCCTGGAACGTGGCAGCTTGTTGAGGCACTCCAGTTTAAAGAATCTGGAGCTAATAAGGCGATGCGAATCGGGCATTGGAAGGAATAGAAGGGCATTGGAGGGCGTCGGGACGCTCGAGGAAGGGGCAGTCGGCGCGAGGTGAGAGAAAGGTCGAAAAAAAGTCGCGCCCGGGTCGAATCCGTAAGTGGACGGGAGAATCAAGCGTATCGAATCGATTATCTCTGATCGTCCTGGCGCGAAGGCGCCTATCGACTCGACGCAATCCTCTCGAAATGAGCCATTGTTGCCGCCTTGTGTGGGATTCCACCCGCTTGTTCTCCAGTGACCTCTAAGTCGGTACCAAATGGTACCAACAATTCGAATTCTCAGTTGGTGCCGATTCCTTGCCCAGTTCCTGGGGATGATTACACCAGTGCGCTACGTGAGTCCCGGAGCGTCCGAGATAGATGCTACAAAGTATAGAAAAGAGATAAGAGGAATCGAAGATTCCCGAAGATTCGAAGTTGTCTCCGAGGCGAGTCTCGTTAAATCGTGGACCAAGAGCGAAGTCGTATCCCAAGGATGTTGACCCTTGCTCTTCGTTCCACTAATGTGGTACACGGTGGAATATCGGTACCGCATACTAAGTGACCCATCCGATAGTAATTGGACCTCATTAGGGCAACAACGGGTAATAGTTTACCTCCGTCCATTTCCTGGAGACCGAGGCAGATAACGCGTTTTAGGTAAATTAGACTCAAGAGCGCCGACCGCTACACTCCGAAACCATAAATATCCTGAAGAGGGGACTTTTCTCTATATCTCTCTGTCTCTCTCACTTCATCCCACTCTCACAATATCTGTCTCTCTCCCGACCAACTGTCTTACCATATTCCCTCACAACCCCCAGACAGCCATACTCCCCTGTTACCTCCCTTCTCCTTCGTACACCTATTTCATCCTCTCCTTCTTATTCCACTTAGTCTTCTTATTCTCCTTTTTGCTTCTTCTTCTTCTTCCGTCCTTCCACGATACCCGCGATGATGTCCCCATCCATATACATATCCCCACGTATACATGGCGTCTCCGAAATACGCGTCGTCCCCCGTCCTAGCGTCTCCTACGTTCGATTCGTTTGCCACTGCTACTTCGTTAGGATAAATTTAATCATCCATACTCGGCCACTCGGTATACAGAGGTCCTAACCGTGTAAGGGTCCTCGTTACCCGACCTATCGCACCGATAAAATCGTCGTCGCGACGACGGCGTCTCCTTTGCTGCTTCCACTGGCGATCCTAGAAAAGATCCTCGATTCAGGTTAGTCTTCTGCTACCGCGAGCAGCAGTCACACTTGTTCAGTGCTAGCAGCAACATGAGACCTCCTGATATCGTCGCTGCTCCTCACGAGACTCGAGGTCGCTCTCACGACGTTTCGATATTATCGGTAGATAGTTTGCGGAGTAACGGCCTCTTCCTATCGGCAGAGTTAAAAGCCGTTGCGCCCGGAAAGAATTAAAAGCATTCGACTTCACGTTTGCTTGCGTCGTCTACGTAATCTCGTATGCATGTATCATAGCGTGTGTCTCTTAGCTACGTAGAATCTCCATTCTGATTCCGACCAGAAGCATTACAGTACTTCCTTTCTATATACATACTCTCCCGGTATCTGCAGATGCTCTTAAGAGTTTAGCGCGCAGCTTCGGCTATATAGGTATAGTTTATGATCCACTTGCAGTAGATCAGATGGTGGGTACAATACCAATGAGATTAGAAGACATATATAGTCAGGCGGTCGAGCGATCCTCTTGTATCGATCTAGAGAGTTTCGGTCGCACACGTGGCAGTAGGAGCAATTAGAAGTACATTCGGAAATATTTTAAATAATTTAGCGGGCGACACGTTAATTAGCATACTAACGACTGGCTCAGGCTCTCCGCGTATCATTAAGAGGAGCATTTGTTTTTTTTATTTTTTTTTCTGGAGCGTCAGCTCCTTTGTTCTCTTTTTTCTCTCTCCTCTGCACGTTGAGGTTGTGTTATTTTACGATTCTGAATGAGCGCCCAGACGCCCATGCGGGAAAAGGGGGATAAGAGTCTTATTCCTTTTTTGGGAAGTTACGCAGACGACCCGCTTACCGACTGAAATTTACGGAAGGCCGAAAACTCTGGCAATGTGCGAGAGAGGTGCGGGGGTGGGTGGGCGCGTGACAAAACCAGTCCGGATTCGTCTCGGTCGAATTCCAGAAAGGCGCAGCGAAAGCTTCGCACTCCTCGGAATTCGAAGGTCGCCCGATGAAAACAGGGCCACAGGATGCGCGAAGCGCTTACGTATACGAATATATGCACGTTCGTAGCTTCCTTTTCTCTCTTTGACTTTTAACTCCTTTTCCATCTCGCGAGCTGTCGGTATATCAGCATTCTGACTGGATGCACCAATTTGCAAAGTAGCGACGGACTTTCGCGGTCGCTCGTTAAGGACGAGGATTCGGGTCGCAGGCGTGCACTTATCATGCAAATCCTTGCTGCATTGTTTTCCATAACGTCAATAGAAGCAATTATTCTCGGATCGTCATTGTGAAAATTCCGGGCCGCGCCCGGGACCTCGTCCAAAAGCGAGCGCGTGATTCAGAAAACGTGTTATTCATTCGATCGCCATGACAATGTAGATGGCGTATATCGACGCCGACCGAAAAGACAAAGCACAGTCGTTGAGACACTGACTTCGTATTCTTCGGCACGGACAATGAGTCTTCTTATCCTCCCTAACCCAGAATTCGAATAATTTCCGGTGCTGGGATCGCAGAACGCACTTAACCGAGAAAACTCGCGGTTTCCGTTCTTACGGCACTGATCCACCATCTTACCGTACGTGCGCATCCGTCGTTTCTATGTGGATTCTCCCCTTGAGGATTTCTGCCGAGCGTGACTTACGAGAATCACTTAACGCACTAGTCGCACGTGCTAACCAGGTGGAACTCTTTAAAAAATTAAGGAAGTCATTCTAAGCTGGTTCTACTTTTAATCAAGAGATAGTCAAGCAACCGGTGAATGCGTAGGCTGAAAGGAGATTACACGACGCCAGGAAATCTACTGTTACCTTACGTTTTACAAGTACACATATTTTCAAGAACCTGAGCAACGCGTAAATAACTCCTCGAAATATCCTGTCTCTCTGCCCAGGTCCCAGTGGACTAAGAGCGTCGTAAACTCGATTATGGAGCCAATCTCCCGGTGATATCTCTGCCGGCTGAATTAGCTCGCTCATAAAGAGACATTAGGTACCAAGGCACGTGTTAACACACGCCAAGAATTTCAGAATCTCGAGAGTGCAGGAGGATGCTGGGGATACTGAAGATGCTGAGGACGTTTAACTTAGCAACCTATGTTCAATCGAATGGGAAAACTATGGGCGAGTTTCTATGGTATCGCGAAATGAACAAGTGGACGGCCGAGTGTCGGAACGTCGCGCGATAAATCTTTAAGACGACAGACAGAATGCCGAGTGTTCCAGGCAATGGCAGTAAGCGGTGACGACACAAGGCGAATTGTGAACGCGCCGCGAGAGCACTCGGAAAGGATAGTCTACTCCGCTTAGAAATCTACCTTTATGGGATAACTCGTGGGATATAAAGTGTGACCCAGGGAGGAAACCGCGAGAACCACGTCGTCACCATAAGCGAGCGATTTACGACACTCTGTCGTTTCGATCGCCGATTCAGAGGGAAGCTTTAACGTGGCCCGGAGTCAGGCTTGGTTTTACGAGTTAACGACAACACGACAAGTTTACGAGCCAATAAATCGGCATCTATGAAAAGATCTATCGATCGCACGATATTACTATTTCTGTCAGCGACGAATTTCCCTAGGAAGGACCGTCCGCCATGTAATGCATTTATTCAGACGAGCGAAGCCAAGTGCTTTGAGCGCAATTCTTGTTCAGGAAATAACGGTACTCTCCACTCCCTTTAAACGCACGTACAACGATTCACTGGGAGTTTCTCATTAGACTAAAACCAAAGTAAAGACACTACCAAGCGACTCCTAATAGGATAATAATAGGAAGGCCGTTCGAAGATTCACTGGCTGGCTCCTCTTCTCGAAGAGAGGAAAACTATGCCGATCTTCAGTGAAACCGTCCACGTAGGCGCCCCAGTTCACGCCCAATGAGTTATTGCCACAACCGAACGACGCACTGCCCTTGGAGATAGCGTTTAGCATTCAACTCTGTCGTTCTACGCAACGCTAATAACCTCACGTCCCATCCGTAGCCGAACGATCTTTTGAGAACGATCGCACGCGCCTCTTGTGCAACGATTGACAAACGTAACCGAGGCTCGCAATTTAGTGCACTCGAATGGCATCGAAGCAATCGCGACTGGCTCGCAAATCAGGGCTGACACACTCGCGGCCATTCTTCGTCTTCGTGAGTCTGCTACAAGCGTTCGGTGTCTCGGTACCGAAACTAATTGAGCAAAAGTGCTCGAGCCTTCTTGGGACGTCGCCGGAAGTGAAGATGCGCTCAACCAGACTCGACAACAGACCTCTAATAACGTAGCTTTCACCCGACAAGAGAATTCTACTGTCTACGAGGCTGTGGTAAAACCAATCGTGCGTACCAAGATCGGTACGATAAGTTCCTGATAAACATCAATTGAGATAGGAAGAAAAAGAACGAGATTATTTTCATTAGGAAAAACGCGAATACAGTAGCAGAAGAAATATCGGTAAGAGTCCGTAGAGGGGAAAGAAGGCAATGAAAGAAAATAGAAGGAATGTGGCATTGATCGGGTAGGCACAATGCGCGAGCATGCATCAGCCTCTAAGATCGTAGGATCGTTGGCTGGATTGGTAGCAGTGGTGGACGGATATATGGAGGACGCGTAAGACGGAACGATAATACCGTGCGACGTTCAGAGTCCAAGTACGAGACCGATCCAGAAAGAGAGACAGAAACAGAGCCATTTTCCATCGGCGTTGCCCGGAGCAATCGAGAAATTAATGCAAGCAAATAGCTACGAAGACAAATCCTCCGCGGCCATATTGGTACTTGGTAAAAATTGTGACGTACGATCTTGCCGCTCCCGTGTCTTTACCATAACCGCCAGTTGGGCCAACTTCAGTTGCACGCGGAGGCGCCTCTTTATTCCGTATTCGGCCCTCCTTCTCATTCTCCTCCATGCGATATCGCGTCCTCCTTATTCACCTCCTCGAAGTCATCCTTCTTTCGACTCCTTTTGCGAGAACCGCGAGTTGCCTTCTTGCACTTGCACAGAAGCTGCAGCACCAGCAGCAACAACTCGGCCACTCACTCTTATCTTAAACATTCTGGGAATCATTGAGTCGTCCTGCATACTACAAGCACCTCTTCCGGGACGACCTCCTCTTTTACCTCTTTCGCATTAATTCTCGTACCTGCCCACATGGACACGAGCGTGTACGCGAACGTATGGAAGTTCCATATAAACGAAAACAAGAGTGCTCTCGGAATGAGTAGCATTGGGCATGCTGGACACACGTCGCCAAGGTCTTGAGTGGGTGACATCAGACGACGCTCTGGGAAGGAACACGCTACGAAAGACCAGAGTTCCAGTTGCGCGACGATCTTGGGCCACTGCCAAAAAAAGATCCATCTCCATGTTGATTATATCGTGTACAGTCACGAGCTCAGGAATCGATTCGCCGGTTCGCCCTGGATTTCATAAGTATTCCTTTGTCGAATCATCCTTGGTTAAACCGGAGCGAATCATCCGCCCGCAGTTATTCGAGGGGGGCTGGAATGACGGGCGGCGAAGACGCGGTGTAGATCCAGTTTGGGTGGGCGTCGAGTCACGCTGAGGAATGCCAGGAGGAAGGAAATACTCTCGTGCAGCTTCGAACGAAGGTGGATGACGCTCCTGACTTCCGAGAAGCGCTGCGCTGATTGGGTCAAGCGTGAGGGGCAGGGAGGCAGGGAGACAGCGAGACAGGCTGCAAAGGATCACCGGGGATTGGAAGGAGATCGGAGAGGAGGTCGAGAGAGTCACAGGTCGGGAGGAGAGGAGATGTAAAAAAAAAATAAGAGTTTCCTCAGAGAGCATTGATGTGCTAATGTCATGCGCGTGAGGTGTTAACGAGTCCCTCGAAACAGTTCGTAGAAATCAATGGAAATCCTGCTCGAGAATTCTTCTATTGATACGAACGACCAAGGCAAGGAGGCAGAGTGATGGAGAAGACAAAAACGTAGTTAGCTAATACGATGTAATGAGTGGATGTAAAAAAAAACATCGCAACATCAGGTTCCCACAGAGTATCGTAGTGGCCCAAGCAGGAAGGCAACCTCGTGGCGTGCAATTAGGCGATTTGATCAATGCTGGCAAGGTAAAATTTCCTCTTGAAGATTCGGAGGTGACAGGTCACCCGAGAGACGTATGACACGAGACCCTCTGATCGACGAGACAGCAGACACGAGGACTGGCACACCGACTCCTCGCAGGCTCTCCTCTATGGCGAAGAGCCGGACAGGCCATTTCACATTCCCACGTCCTTAATATAGATTGTTGATACGCGTTCGAGAAAGAGAGACCGAGAGAGCCAGAGAAATGCTCGCGCGACGAAGAGCCAGCTAGTTCTTCGCGCTTAGGAGAGATGGAAAAGAGCGAGAGAGAGAGAGAGAGAGAGAGAGAAAAAGAGAGAAAGAGGAATGGGTGAAATGGACCGACTCTCGATACATTGGCCGGGAGTCTCCGTTGGTGAGAGAGAGACGGCGAGAGCGACGGTCGCGTGGGTGGGACAGAGAGAGGAGTATCTCACGGGCACAGGTGCCCGAACGACTATACATCGACTCTAGGATGACTCTTGGCCGACTCTACGCAAACTCTTGTGTATCCGGAGTCTATATACTCCATCCTCTATTATCACTCCACTTACTCTACTCACTCTATAGTCAATGCGCGGATACGGGACTGTGGATCCTATTCGATTATAGTAGACAACCATAACCGCTGTTATGCTTGTAACCATTATCTCTGCTGTTTTGAAGCTCTTAAACCATCGGAGAATCCGATTTCAATGTAGATCCAAATATCTGATATTAACGGCCATATAAAGGATCGTCGTTCTTCCTTTTTTTTTTTGCGGGTCTATAATTAGTACCTACCGGTAGTGGAGTTACTCGGAGTAGTTGCATGGACAAAAAGTAAAGATCTATCGAGCAAGTGAGTGAGCTTAGTGTACGATATCGCTCGGTCTCGGTACGCGTTCAAAGAGAATGGTCGCGGCACGTCATTGGCTTCTTATTACTTTCACGGAAGCGAAGCGAATTTTATAAGTAGCGGACAATCGGGTCAAAGCATCCTTTCAAAGGGATTCACATGGCCCTCGCATTAACGTACGATTCTCAGATACGAATTCTAATATGTATATCCGCAGTGAGAGAAAAGATCCCCGAGGGAGTAGCAATTGAAGACACCGGGAGCTTGTTTACAACGACTTCTGCTTTAGAAATCATCGCTCGATTCTCATCACGTGCGGGAAAATGTCGTGCGCACTGTTTTTTCCTAGGAAATTGTCGCAGCTCGAGTGATCGACTTACCGACCATCATACCGATGACATTCCTTCCCATGAAACTGGAAAACTATTGACCGTCGTTTCTCTCCCTCAGGAACCCTCTACCACTTGGTTCGTCTCTCTTAGGGGATTCCAGGAGTTCCTCCGTTCCTCCTAAACTCCCTCCAGATCATTCAGTTCCACTCGAGCAGTCGTGACTCGCCGACTGGCCAACTGCCGTACGAGTTACGCGTTGTCGCGAGAAGGACAAAGATTTTCCGGGTCGTTTTATGGCGTTACAAATCGGTCCAGGATTCCGGGCGTGCCAACTGATTTGAGATAATCCGAGCAGGGTCCCCTGGATTGTCGCAAACACCCCTAAATGGAGTATAACGCTCGTTTAGAGCTTGGAGCGTTTCCACTCGACCTGTTCAAGTTTCAGGTATTGCCGCTCGCATCAGGAATTGTAAAAACTTGGAAAACGTACAAGGTGCGCGCGTTACGCAACGTGGTGAATCCTTCGGTTGCGATACCTTTCGGTTTAAGCACCCGCGAATGGAGCACAGACCTTCAGGGAGACGATGACGATTGAGCTGGTGCACGAGATAGGCGCCTCTTAGGCGGAAGTGACGTAGAGTCATCGATGTCTATGTTGGTCTGCCGAGCAATGGCGGCATCGTAACCTCTTTCACACAGTCACAGTGACAGACACGGATCATCTGGTGTACGAGCGCCATTTCAACCCCACTCGACTAAGATCTTAGATCGCTACCAGAAGATTGCCAGGCTGCAGCTTCCCGCTGATGTATAGGCCCATGGAAGCACGTATCAATCCGTACATCTCTACACGTGTATTTGATAGGCGTGCAAAGTTGAGTACCTGTACGGCTACTATCTCTTCTCGCCCCCTGAAGAAACATCGGAATCGCGAAGGAAACAAACGTTATTCTCGATTCGTGACCGTCCCGTTACTTGGACCTTCGGAATTTGACCCGTTACTCTCGCCTACGCATCCTCCTCCACGTCGAGCGATCCCGATGTGGCCTCTTGGCCACAGAGATCATCCTCGAGAACACTGCTTCCCTATGCATATATTATACGAGTGACAATCTGCTATTTCCATAAAAGCCGTCGACGGGCTCTTTAATGGACAGTGGATTATCGAATATCTCCGAAGATGGCTCATCGCTGCTGGTACCAGCAGCGATAGCGTTGGTCGGATCGGCAGTATCGGTGGGATCGGTAGTACGTACGAGGGCCGTAGGAAGAAGAGAAGAAGGAGGAGGAGAATAGGAGATGGAGGATCGTAAATTAGTGCGCGATGACCGCGCTCGCGCGGGGCCCTCGAGGCGGCTTTTCGAGAAGAGTTTTATCGTCGAGCGAGACAAGCGTTTAACTTTACGAGCGAGCACGATGTTGCCGAGAAGCCTAGAGAGACATGGGCATGCTAATTCTCGTGACGCGCGTAACATTAAAGTCCAAAGCCTAATCCGGTAGAGAGGTGCGTGAACGCGCGCCTGAGTACGTCAGAGCGTCGGTGCATGAGGACGTCTGCGCGTCAGTGTTGTCGTCGTAGGCACACCTGGTTCTCCCATGCGTATAGTAGACTCATGATTAGGCCCAGCAGTGAACTCGATTAATTTACTTGACTCGCTAGGATCGCTTTACGAACACAGTTGACTGACTCGGGCAACTCGCCTTTAAAATGCTCGCTATAAGATTTTCAAGTGACCTTTTCCCACAACTGATGTAATAAGGCGTTTCCCTTCTCTCTGTTACAGTCATTCTTCGGCAGAACGTACAACAACCTGGGGAGCATCTCCGAGTGCAAGAATGGCGGCGTCTGCGTGATCAACAAGAAGAATCGGACAGCGTGCAAGGCGTGCCGACTGCGCAAGTGCCTCATGGTGGGAATGTCCAAGTCAGGATCAAGATATGGCAGAAGATCGAATTGGTTCAAGATCCACTGCCTTCTTCAAGAACAGACGAATAGCGGCCAGGCCACAGGAACGTCTGGGGCTGCCTACAATCCTGGATTGTTTCCTGGATTTTTAACGCCCCAGGCTGCACAGTCGCAACCTGGCGCATTCGTTAAAGACGGCAAGGACCGCGCGTCTCCGAGCCAGGAAGATTTGGCGCTTCAGTCTCATCTGCTGCACGTGGCGATGCTCAAGCAGGAACGTGAACGCGGCAACAAGTCGCCACATCCTGACGATGTGGCGCTGCAAAATCAACTGAGGCTTCTCGCCTGGCAGAAAAGGGCTAGTCAGCAGCCACCTGGGACACCACCACGTGAAACTACCCCACCGCCGGCACCCTATGGCTACAAACACCCCGCCTCGACGTCACCAATGTTTCCTGTGAACTTTGCCCAGAAGGAGCTGCCCTCGAGTCCGCCGGAAGTCTTCCGGCCGTTCCTTCCGAGTTACAAGAGAACTGCGGATACCCCGAGCGACAGTGGCGCCTCCTCCGTGGATGGCGACCACGACGAGTCCAGGAGTAATTCCGCCCTGAGTTATTTCAAGATAAGCGCCTCTCCGCCGCTCTCCGAGCGAGAATTTCCTCCCAGGAAGATAAACGCGACGGTCACACTAACCACAGGATATCATCCTCATCAGATGATTTATCCACCACCAGGACTGGTCACCCCGGCAACATCTCAGCACTCGCCGCGGGGTGGTGATCTACTACTGGTGAGTCCGAGTCCCGGTGGCCTCGCAGTGGAGCAGGACGAACCGATCGACCTGAGCATCCGCTCCAGCAGAAGTTCCCCACGTCCAAGCCAGTCGACCGAGGAGAACAATCCGACAGCAGAAGAAGAGAGTGATGCCCCAGCCAAGGAGGAAGCCACCACCAAGAGTAAACCCTTAGATCTGACCTTGGGAGTGAAGAGGCCGGCAGAACTACCCCTCTCCCTCTAGGTAACATTTGACATGTGTGACCCTGAGAGGGTAGACCTAGACGAGAAAGATAAACGGTGCACACGAGGTCTTCTTCGGGTTTGATCGACCAGAAGCGGAAGGGTCCACCGCATCGAGGAAACGTGTCTTTCCACGTGTAACAAATAGCCGGAAGTGCGCGCTTTTGAAACGGGTGCCAGGATCTAACAGCAAATCGAGCAGAGCTCGTTGCACTTATCACGAGGCCGGAAGTGGAACCCTAGCGGGAAATTAGGCCAGTCGCAAAAGCCCCAATCACGAAAATGTGTTCAATCTGTACATATCGCCACTGACTCGCGAAGCCAATTAATTTATTCTCATAGTAGCTAAAGGAAAGATCGTTATTATTATAATTACGATCGCTGGTGTTATGTATGTCTACATATATACATATAGTATATATATACAGATTAGTATTTCTGTATAACTTTTTGTATATACGTAAACGTATGTATGTAAACCAACGTATGTATAGGTACGCAGATAAATATGTGTGTATATATTATATATTTACGAGTATAGTCGCGGATACACCGGCCAGTAGTTGGAGTGCCTTAATATATACCTACATCGTTCGGATCGAATGCCTAGGATATCAAGAGATTTAATGTAACCGTTAGCAGCGGCGTGAAGACGCGGCATAACGTACATGTACGCAGTTAAGCCATCTAGGAATATAGCTAGTTAAGCACGAATGCACTCGAATTTTTGATTTGTGACCTGACGTCACGCTAGGCCAGTAAAGTGTCGTGGACATTTTTTTTCGAATTTTCGAATGTCCACGAAGAAAAGAAAAGAAAAAAAAAAACAGAGAGAAAAACACACAAAATAGCTCACAAATCAATAACCCAAGGATCATCCTTCTTTCTGCTTGGTGGAAGCTTGCCCCTTCTTCTCGGCTAATAAGAGATTGATTTTTATTTTTTTTTATCGTATCATCCAATCCCCATTTCCTTGTTTATTACTCTTTTTTTTGTTATCCCTTTCTCTTTCTCACTTCCCACGTTCGCATTCCCCTCCTCGACATTCCTCATTCCACGCATTCTGTGTAAATAGTAGTAGTAAGTAAGCGGTGACGAAAGAGCGGCCAGTACCTAGGTGTATCGACGAAATAAATATTTTTCTTTAATGGAAACAAAAAAAATGTTTCTCCAATTTCTATATACCCTATACTCCACTCCGATATGCTGGTCAGGCATGCGCGGTAAAGAGGCAGGCGTCGCGACGCCCACCAACACGGCATGTATTCAACAGTTGAAGCTGGCAGCGCATGTTCGAGAGACGCCAACATGCGGACGCGCCGACACGCCATCGCGAACGGCAACGCAAATCACCGGTATAAATTGCACCGGGAAACACCTCGCTTAAATCGAGGAACCCGACTCGTACCGAACTACCGGTACGCGCAGCCTTGAAAGCTTGAGGCTTTATGCGCTTGCTTGGTACGGCAGCAGCAGCAGCAGCAGGAACAGCAGCGCATCGACTGCATCGCTACCGCGAGCAATCGCCATTAATCAATTGCACCAGGAAACGAGCCGTTGCAAAATCTTGCAGTTTACGGATGTGCCGGACGGGATCGTGCCTTCCGACCTTGCCAATAAGACTTGAGACTCCTAGTTGAAAGGCAGACAGGCAATGCACTACTGTCCCAGCTATACGTGAAGCCCAATAAGACCCAAGGCGCTTCTTCTCTTCCCATCGTTGCCAATGTAATTCCAGTATTTCTGATTTTGATTGATCATTATTTGCTGATTGTATGATAATCTCTTTGATATCTGATAACTGCTACGAGATGCTGGCTACACTGACTCCCACTGTGGCTCCTGTAGGAGAGGCAATGCGTCACTCAGACTGGTTACACCACCTTGCAATAAGCAATCGCTTAAACCCGTCATGACTCTATGCATGAGTTAGGCAATATGGCTACAAGACAGAGAACCAACAAGATTGAGACTGAGAGACATGGCTTTAAAGCGCCGCGCATTGACTTCTGGTTGACTCTTGCGAAGTAATATTAATAGTCGATTATCAAGGCGTACAGTCAGGCTGAACGATTGTCCTTTTGAAAATATAAGGTAGTATATTTAGTAGTATGTTTAGTACCTATTGGTATTTCAAGATTTCTTACTTTTCAAATGTCATTAAGAAGCCCCGATACTGGACTGATGATACGATGAGCTATATAGATATACTCTGGCTAACAGTACTCGGTGACATTTTTCTGTCGTCCTTTGCGTATAAATCGGCGTCCCTGCTACGTTGGCATCTTCACTGCCACGAGTAGGCACTTGCAAGTAGCGGCAGTATCGAGTCTGATAAAAAGTGAACATTATGCGAACCAGGATGTCAACAGGTCTCCTGGGATTCTCTCGGGACACGCTAGCTACTGTCGAGCCGCTTACTTGCTTCGGACGCGAGAAGAATAAGAAGCGGCGCCATAACTTTTCAGGATACCTATAAGCGGACTACGCATACGTACTACAAGGGTTGCTTTGCCTGTAATCCACCTCGAGATACAAACTTTTGGGAATCGTTTTGAAAATATTTAATGAGATGGGTGAGTGGGGTTAAGTTAGGCCGAGTTATACTGATGAGAAGGTGGGATGAGGTTAACGAGGCTATAAGCTCAGATCTCCAGCATCTTCTTCCCAAGAGATCAAAAGCAGCCCAATTAGAGAAGACCGGCTAACAATAAGCGAAGCTGGCCGCATAATCAGCAATTTGTATTGTTGAGAATGCTATCCAGGAAGACTATAGGTACGCGAATATAAAGGAGAAAAGAAAGAAAGCAACAGAAGGGGGCCCAGGAAGATTTTGCGGAATAAGTTTTCATACGAGGTAGAGAGAGCCACCGGGAACGAGAGGTAGGGATCTCCGATTAAGCTATGCAATCGCCAATTATCGGCAATTTGATCCGGTTATAACTCAATTTAAAGTAATTGGGCCGCGTTCGATCGGAACGAAACGCGTTCCGACGCAACTCGTCTTGGCAACGCCATCCTGTTATGCGATGGATACGGAGTGGATCGGCGTTCTTTAACGTCAGGACGCCACGACGCCAAATGGTCCCTCCTTGCTTGAGACAGGAACGGAGCCGTTAAACCGTAAATTGCTGTTCGATAATGCGAAGACCGATCTGCCGATCATATGTGTGTGTATAGGATCCCAGAGTGTGATCGGTCGGGGATGATCGATTCGGATGAATCATTTGAAAATAAAATCCAGTCAGCAGTGGCGACGATGAATGGTGCGTCATATTTCAGTGGCTGATAGATGGCTAGTCTAGGGATCCTCAACGAGACAGGATCGGATTGGCCGATTACCGAGGAAGGAGCGACGCCGATCTCTCCTCTTCTTTCGGTTTCGTAATTGAGAAAGATCGGACGTCGTTTCGCCAGCATTGGAGTCGCTCGGCTCGTAGGGATCATTATGTCAACGGCCGGTTCGCACCCGTTGACAAATTTGACAAGATACATCATTAATCGCTCGTAACGGGCACTAATAAATGCAGAGATCGGGTCATTAGACGCCGCGACCGTTTCACCGATCGTCGATCCTCCGTGTCGAGCGGCAGGAATTAGCTTTTTGATTACCCCGGTTCTCACGGAAATCGGTTGACTTTCTTATTCTACGCGTCGGCCAATCGCTTCCTTGGGTTATTGGACTCCGACGTCTTCGTCGAATTAATACATATATCGCCTATGACTTTCGTCATCGTGACGTCTCTCGCTCGAAGATAATAAAACCTATCCAAAGAATTAAACCAATACGAAAAATGGAAAGTAAAAAAAAAAAAAAAAGAAAGAAGCGATATGGTCACAAATAAAGATGGCAGAGCTGTCGTGCAAGAGTATCAAAACGACTGTGAGTCAAATCATCGGTAAGTATCACGAAAAGTCCCCGGGGCTTAAAATCGAAGCCGTCGTAGTTTTACAGATCTAAAAGTTGGTTGTACAGTTGCATGACCACCAAAAAATAGCATTCCGATTCCCATGGTCGAGCGTGGTTCACGCGTGGCCCGGGTTCAACCGTTCGCAATTATCCAATTCCCGGTTCGTGCCGTGCTCTCAGCTACGGCCATTATATCTGTCCGGCATAGAGGCGTATATAGAGATACTCGAGTAGCACCACGTTATAATATAGCGCGCCATGGTGAGACTGCTAGATCGCGAGACGCATCGTAGTATCGGACGTTTGAACCCAGTCCAGAAGAGTATAGAGAAGTAGCGTTAAGAAGTCTCGTAGGATCATCCTATGCGAGAATAAGAGAGAAACCGAATAATGGACTATCCATCTATTCTGGATCATTTGGCCCCGAAATCATTAACCGCACGCATATGCCTTCCAGTCGAGACGTCTTCATTATCCTGCACTTTCGGCGACTCCTTTTACTTTTCGATTAAGCAACGCAACGCGAACGGGGTCTTCTTCGGTCCTCCTGATCCGTTCGGTAATTACCAAGCCTCCGCGCAGCCATCGGACCACCATTCGACACTTTCAGAGGCCACGTCCTACAGACACTCTAAATAGAGTTTACAGAAGACTCGCTAACACTTTCATCGACTTCAATGAAGATCGTTAAAGACTCGATGTCTTTTACAAGAGTATTATATCGGTCTCTGTCAATACGATCAAATATTCTCCAGGTTCAAGAGTCGTTTCTAGCCGTCGCTAGGCGCGAAGCAATTTTCCTGAAACCCCATTAACCCTTCGGATATGAACGGTGGAGAAGCCTTAGAGAGGAAACTATATATGTATGTGCGTGCACGTATCCCTACACGCATCCTCCGTCCATGAGTATACAATACGTATGTAAAGGATGACAGAGAGCTTGTGAAGGTATAGGTGAAGGGTATGAAGAGGCATATGGGGAAGAGGAGGATCGCACTTGTCGCTTCGAAGAGCATCCATGTATTCGTTTCTATATCGCATACACACAAAATATTCTGTGTTTGTTTCTTGGCGCATATATATAGATATACACGAGCATGGACGTATGTGTATACCAGCAAGAGGCGAGGGGTCACAACCGCTTATGTAAACCATATACAAGCACACACTAGCCAGCAATGCGCCGTTTATCTAATAATATTATGGTGCAATGTGCTGCATCCCATAAGAGGCACTCGGGATGCTGGCCACGTACGGTGTGGTGTATGCGCTATCCTCTATGGGGGTGTATGCTATAGCGCACGCGCGCACGCCTCCAATATAATCGGAAGAGATATTTTGCGATAGTTTCTCATCATCTGGCAAAATCGTCAAAATCAGTATTGACTCGGGTTTACTGATTTTATGGCAGAGCAATTGCGTATCGGAACTAAGAGAATTAATCTTGAGATTCATGGGATGAGAATTCTGAAAAAGAAAAAGCTGTTTTTTTTTTGGCCTTGGTACCAATCTAGGTTCTGCCTGCCTAGGAGGCAGAATCACGTGTGATTATTCTGGTGCATGTTGCTTCTTTTTTTTTGGCAATTTTCATAAGTAGATTTGCATGTTTCATGCGTGATGAGATTTATCCTACTATAAGACATTACTCGCCCTGTGTATCTGTCCGTGGTCCAGACAGCAGCATCGTATAAGGATGTTTTTTTTTTTGGTATTATCTTTCTCTCTCTTGCTTTGTAACTCTGCGAGTCATGTGTGTACACGCGCACGATAAAATTAGCGATTCCATCGGTGAAAGAAGAGCAAGAAACGACTTCTTGGCTTGGCAGGCCAACGCGATTGTGCAAGCGACGCGTTGCATGTGCTAACGAGCAGCTAATAGCGAGTAGCGAGTAGCG
>JARPRG010000294.1:3220928-3255054 GCA_031001745.1 Hartigia nigra
GTAAAAAGAGAAGAAAACGAAAAAGAGGAGAGCATCAGTCCGGTCGAGTGGATATATGCTGATACGCATGTAACTTGGAACTCGTAGCATGCATCTATGTAGTTACATAGGTACATACGTAGATAGGTACATAGAGGTACGTAGTACACGAGTCGTTTCGAGCACCTTGTTATGCGCTCCTTTTATCTCGCGTCCTGCAGTGACGAAGCTGGTCTGTCACTCACGTCCCGAGAGACACGGAATTTGATTTTATCGCTTGGTTTGCATACGGTTACTCCTCTGGCCCGGTACACATGTGTCGCCCTGGCTGCCTCCTTTTTCGTACCAACCTACCAGCAGCGGCATCGCCCCCAGGCGATCTACAACGCGATTTCGGTACTTGCACTCTGCAATGTTGCACAGGTATACTGCAGCTCGCACACGTTATATATCTATACGTCCTGACTCTTCTGCGAATTGCTGTAAAAATCGCGTGAACATCTCAGACACTCGGGGTCAAAGGTTAAACGACAGTAGGCTACTGATCTGGATGATATCAGGGAAGAACGGAAAAGAGGGTTCTTTGAAAGAATTACAGAAAGTCGATTTGGAGAAGGGTTAAAAGGTGTGATAGCGATGAACTGATGAGAATGAAGATGAAGAAGAGAGAGAGAGAGAGAGAGTTGGCAGGTTTAAATCAGTATGACGGCATTCACGCCCGGGATGAATCTATTAAAGTACGATAAACGCTCCTCGGGGGCACCTCTTTAAATCCTTGAGATTTCAATAGAGCGTGCCTTCTCGGAAGTCGGACGTCTTCTCCGACAGTGCTCGTGGAGGTCCTCGAGGTTGAGAATAGGTGGTACTCACGCTCCTAATGCACATACAAGGTCTGCAGGCTTCGCAAAAAGCCTGAAGCCTTTAGGACGCACCTGGGAGTTTATCGCGTAAGACAAGCAGTTCCTGAGGAGGGTTCTGCACTCCTGCTAGAAACTGGGACTTCAGCCCGTCAGGAGTGAAGCGTGAATCTTTATGATTGAGGGTTAGCAGTAGCGTATTATCCAGAATCGCCCGAGGACTTTGGCTAGTCAATCTGCAATAGGGGGAAATACAACCCCCATGCAGGATCTATTATTTCTTAAATCATTCACATTACTTGATGATAGATCGATATATCGATTATTCGCTCGATTCCAATAAAAGTCCCATAAATGACATAGTTTAGGATTAACTCTGAAATCTTTCTGACTTAATTCAATTAACACGGGGCATTCATCCTCGCGTTCTGCTATTATATTAATGTCATATCGAGGCATCAGTCAAAATTTCAAAATTTCTTCGGGTTCCTTCTCCTCCCTCTCATTTTTCATCTTTTCTCGTAATAAATCAAGAGGCGTGTTAATGATGCGACTGGCGTGACCCAAAGAGCGGAGATCAGAACAAGGAGAAGAGTATGAAAGTGCCAGAAGAGTAAGATAAGTACAAAGCGAAGGTGGGTACCTACGCTTCACCTTCATCTTCACCTCCTCCACGGTACCTGAAGAAGACAGGAAGATCTCGTGTCCGCCTGCAGCATCATCCAGATCTCCGGTGGTTCTGAGAGGCGGGTGCGTCGTCCAGGATTTACCGGAGGAAAAATTCACGTCCTACGCGTTACAGACCTCGAGTGGTCCTTTCGAGATTCTCTTTCTTCCACGACCTCTTCTCGACTTCTCGCAGCCTCGTGGGATCCTTGCAGTTTTACGGAGACCCAGGAGGACGTGCAGACTGGCAGATTCTTCACCGAGAGGCTATTCCTCGTGCAACATCATCCTCCACCCTCCTTCCCTTGCTTCCTCTTCAGCTTCCAGTACCTCTATTTACGCGTATAATACTTCAGCTAGATTATTGGATAAATACGACAACTGTGAGGCATTCGCCATCGAAAGATCCTCATTTTGCGAAGAATTACGTCGCGGGTGTAATTTGCAATATGACTCTCATCGGCGCATTGTTTTCCAAGTCGGTCAATCGAGATGTCCTTCGATCGAGGATCGAGCGCGATACGATCGAAATCTCAGGGTCGCGAAAGGACTCTCCCACACTGGATGAGAGATAGTGACTGCTACGAAGTACAGCGATGAGAAGAAGAGGGCTCGGCAGCCAGGAGGACGCAGGAGAAGATTATCCTTCAAGAAATATGAATTGTCAGGAACTCGTTTGATCGCACGAAGAGACACGAAATCCTTCGAAGAGGATTCGTATTTCTGTCTTCCATCCCCCGTCGCCACCCCTCACTCTCACAGCTTTCATACTGTCCTCGCGTCCATCTAACCACTCACAATCGAGAAGTCAGGCGCCATTTTTCTCTTAGGAAAAGTACTATGCATCGGGTAGAGGATACTAACAGCTAGAAAGATTCTAACGTGTGTCACCTCTGGCACTTCGGGCACCTTCGTTCGTGCTTATGGGAGAGGAGCCGTCATTATCCTCGTCGTCGAGATTACGATTATTATTCGATCGTGCAATAATCGAGTGCCAGGCAAGAGGCGAGCAACGATCTTCTTGCTATTGATTTTTTGCAGAGTCATTCCTGGTGGAGCTCACCCGTTTACTGCTGGAAGGAACGTCATCCCCAGAGATACGGCGAAAGGTAGAACCGCGAACGAAGAGTCCTCCTGGCGCCAGGATTCATTCGACACCCATCTGTATCCTGTTTGAGCTATTGACGTTATCGATTACCTTCGAATCTCCAAAGATCCTCTCGCAACCTGTTTACTCTACAACTATCTCCGCACTCTGTAACCCATAGGTTACGCGCAAGAAACTTGGTCTCCAGGAGTCGTCCGAGAAGACAGGATCATTTATCTCGAGATTAGGTGGGATCTGGACAGTCGGGATGGCTCATCATAGTCATCGTGTAAATCAGCCATAAGGCTACAGTGCATTTTGCGATTTGCATTACGAGGAGTGAGGAATAGGAAAAGTCGGCGTCATCGTTTTTAAAAGTCCGTGAGGAAGGGGCTGGGTGTAAGGATCGAAGGAGGGAATCGATACTGACGTGGTGGTGCTATAGGATAGCGCGTCATGAGTCAGATATCCTCCAAGTTTGAGCGTGCCGGGTCAGAGGTCGCTTGCATTTGCTCCTACTCCTCTAGTGCGCATCCATCGCCGCGAAGTCCTTGATATTAGAATGGTCCAGAGAACGCGCATCCAGTGACCGTTACGTTCTTGTCCGTATGCAGTCAGCTAGACTAGGACTCACGATCACGAGCGATCACGAGCGATCATGACGACATCTCCTCGTTTTATTATCGCCACACGAATTCCGCCATACAAGACATTACATATATAGCAGATACTATACACAATCAATACCTGGATACCTACAACGCATACATCAGGTGTTTTTCCGTATTTCCACTTTTTCACTATTTATACAGATGACCAAAATCTTACAAATTTTTACAAATTTCATGATTAGCACTAAATTGGCCTGTATAGCTATGTCGATCACTTTCACTCTTGATCGATCTTATTCTAATTCTCGTCGTTCTCTCTTGTCCTTCTCGGAGCGTACATATGATCTTTACGCCTTTTCGTTCCAGTCCTCCCGATACGAATCGACTGACCGTTCCGTATGGATCGAT
Organism: Hartigia nigra; assembly: GCA_031001745.1. Lineage (NCBI taxonomy): Eukaryota > Metazoa > Arthropoda > Insecta > Hymenoptera > Cephidae > Hartigia > Hartigia nigra. Next base: position 3,224,537 of record JARPRG010000294.1, read on the forward strand.
GGGATCTAATAAAACGCTCGAGACGGAATTACGTGCTCGTAAATCGGTAGCGACCTCGTTCACTCGTATAAATATTGACGTTTGTTATTTGACAGGACTCGCAATGTCGACGGGGCCTCCTGGTCAAGGTCCCAGAATTACGAAACAATAGCTATTAATTTCGTATCTTTGGCCTTGAGACGTTACGGTAGCATCTTCCTGTTGTTGGATTAATGGCAGTTCGGCATAATGTTAAGGACGGTGCATTTCAATAAGAAGCTCTATACGGCGTAACTGGTGCATTACGTGTTCGCCAAGCGACGGAGCTCAGGAACATACAGACGCGTACGTAACTATACGATTTAATTTTTATTCTCGCCACGATCGCAACCGGAACATGATCTTAAAAAGATCGGCCAAGATCAGTAAGATCAAGATAATGAATTCCTTGAGCGACTGAACGTTTCTAGTCTCATTGAGGTTGTCATGCGTATGGCTGGTCTGTCACAAAAGGGATTGATCTACTTGATCTACCTCTTTAAGATCATCATCATGATCATCCAAGTGCGAACGTTATTCTCACAATGAATGATCCTACCAATATATATATATATATATACCAATATTAGAGTTACTATATATATATATATAGTAACTCTGGATCGTGTCTTGCCTCCTAAGAATGAAATTCTCGTTGTCGGTTTTGGATGCTGCAGGACGCCTCTGGTGCCCTGGTCCCAGGTCCCACCAAAGAAGAGAGGGTTAATGATAGTTCTCCGAACGTCAGTCATCTTTGACCGTTTACCAGCCGAATCACTTAATTATAGGAAATGCTTCGGATTTAATTTGGCCGTGGCGTATATCCTTCATGATCATGATGGACGAGTTGCCCTAACCTACGGCCCATCGCGGGAACTGCCACGCAAATTACTTCAGACGATTTCTCTCTCTCCTATGAGAAAACTAGGAGCAAATAAAAAAAAAAGTTTTATAAAGCAATGAAGGCCCGTGGTGAAATTGTTCGGGAGTAGGATCCAATGTGTCTCCGATACCGATACCCGCCTACGACTTCATGAGAAACCGGAAATGAAACGAGAATCGAAAAACTGGGCTAGAGGCAGCGTCGGATTATCCTTGGCTATCTCGTAGCTCTCGTGCGCGTCACGACGTCTTATTGGTAAGAGGGGAAATAATATGGTGCGAGAGAAGACTCGTCGGTGATCAATTTGGTGGCTCAAAGTGAGCAGAAAGTGAAGAGCGAAGAGTGAAGAGAAGACGCGCTCACGGTGGATAACAACAGACAGAAACGGACAGGATCGGACAGCAATGGACTGAGGACTGACAGCAATCCCACTCCCTACGCTAGTGAGCACCATCAGAGGGATTACGCGAGTGAAGGCAGGTTAGGAGTTGGAGTGCCTGAGAGACCCAGTTCTCATCTATTAATACACAATTACCGGCAAACAATGTGATTACGGCGCGTTTAAGTCATTACGGAATGACCGCTTCACTCCAAATCACTTCCTCCCGCAGCAGCCCTGCTGTAATTTCACGGCCGCGATTTCGGCCAACCGATTCACACGAGATGCGAATGATCTTTTATTCTTTTATTTATTTATTTAGTTAGTTAGTTGACTAAGAGAGGCTCATTGCTCGTCAAGTTGGAGACAAGTGATCGTTCGAAACAGTGTGAGTCAGACGCAGGTGACTTTTATTGTTTTACGATGAAATTATGGGTAATGACACGCAGCTCTCTAAATAAAATATAATGGGCAAGGGCGATCGTAACGAGCAGTATGTGAACTCTTAATTTTTGAAAAGCGCAATACATTCTTAGCTAAAGTTACGGTAACCCAGGTAGATCGTGATTCTGTTCTCCCTACGAATTCTGACTTTCCCAGCCAGTAATCATCGGTAATCGCTTTTTAATTTAGACATGCAAAAAAACTGGATCACGGATCAGGCTGAATCGCTTGTGAGAGCAAGAAGCACCGATCGGCGTTCAAGTGGAGCAAAAAACGTTAATTTTATTATTGTACCTGGAAGGAGTAAGTGCACGTGAAGATGCCTCACGGCGCAGGGCCGTACCGTTCGCTATTCGATAATCCACCGTAAAGGCAAAAAGATTTTATGCGCTCACCAGAACTTTCTTACAGATATAAATGGATCCTTCGAAATGAAGATTCGCCAAGTCCTCAGTCTCGGACATCTCACAGCCACGTAACCACCTGAAAACAAATGGAAGAGTAACTGGAAGATGAAGTAACGTTTCTGAAGTGGCTGCCGACTGGCATCAGCTTCTCCGTACGTTACTGCGTGAATGAAAGGCAGGGAGTTATCGGCCAGTAGATTTGACGGTCTAGATCGAAAATTAGAGGTTTAATTTTAATGGCCTGAGAGCGTAGTTCAGTGAAGATGAAAAGGGAGTCTCGAGATTCGTATGGGTAGGAAAAAGAACCTCGCGGGCTGAACTTTACCCGACGAGGATCAGTGCCCTCTTTTCGAAAAGCATTAGGTTAAAGAGGGGAAGTTGATAAATTTAAGAAAAGTAGAAGATAGAGACCAAGAGAGAGAGAGAGAGGGAGTAAAAGAGTCTATAGGAATTCGCGCAATACCCATGGGAATATCTCATGGCAGAGCAGCCAGAGTGGCGTCGAGTACCTATGGCGCGGCAAGTAATTGTGGCTAATTAGAAAATCTTAATCACGGGAGTAATATTTCTTAGGCAATGGCGCGTAACTCGTGTGGCGAACCGTGCAAGTGCAATGTTCAGCATGAACGCGTAGAACGAAACGAGGAAGCCGTCAGCGGCGTCGCGACGTCTTCGGCAGCCAAGTAATTTCTACAAAGAAGAATTCAAGGGTGGGGGCATTATGTCCTCTTGCCGATAAGTAAAAAGTACGGAGCAGCACACGCTCCCAGGATTCTCTCCTGCTGGTCTGCATGTCCGCTCACCAATCACTCCGGAACGAGAACCGTGTCGTTCTCGGGAACGAAGGAGTTTCAGGCGCAAGAACTAGGCCCGTTCGATCGCGCGCTCGCGCCGATAAATTAATTAGTGTAATTAGTATATAAATCTATGGGGAATGCCAAGCCGTCATGGTTAATTACGGGTAATGGTTAAGACCAAACGTGGCGCTTGATGGACGCCTTCGTCGCCGTCTGCTTGCCCCTCTTCTTCTGCTTCGTCTTCTTCATCTTCGACCCTCTCCTTGCTCCTCCACTTGCCTTACTTCCTCTCGGTATGCTTGGCGAACGCGTTATTTCGTGTGGCTCAGCATGCTATTGAATGGGCTGTCATTAAGTCGAGCAGAGCACCTGCTACGTCTCTTAATGGATTTCCCACGTGGATATATCTACACACGAGCGGATATAGGATTCTCTTTCTCTCTACTGACTCAGAGAACATTGGTACACTTAGGTACGAGGAAGAAGGTCGTGAACCCGAGTTCACTACTTATCCAGTTCTCTGGCTGGCTCGTATTTATAGAATAGCCATTGTAAATGATGAAAGAGCCCACGAGCAGAGACCGTAAAAGGGGTTCTAGTTTAAGAATCCCACTAAAAACTTGCTCCAGTTAAAGAAACGTTAAAGGGGCGCAGAAAAATATTATAAAAAGTTAGCAACTCGCGCTGGCGGAAAGATAAATCAGCTTGGCGCTTTGGTAGGGAAGAAAATGCATCCCGCTGATCTTGCTAGCTAGCCAAGTGCACCAAACAAGGCTTAATTGCCTTGGCAAGGAATTGACATGCGCGTGTGCCGCTCTTCCTCCTTCCAGCTACCGACTCCCGCAGTAGCCGTAGCGCCTCCAGGAAACAAACTAAAACCTCCTCGGAACTCCTGAGGTCTTTTGTTTCGCCACAGAAGAGCCGCCAGGCCGCCTATGGACGCCTACGCCCCTGGTAAAAATCTTTCGCTGCGCGGAGCATGGAATGTAGGCATTTATCGTTCTTAGCTCGGCATCGATTTTGCTTTCGTTTTTCACGATCCGCGTGGTTTGTTAGCGCCGGATCACACGGAGATCCTCGGGATAAGGTAGCCACACGAGTCCTTTGAGAGGAAGCTCACCGAAGATGCCGCCGGATTGCACGAGGACTATGGGTATTCCGCTTCTACATCTCCGCATCCTCAACAACGTCATCGCGGTCGTCGCTATCGCAGTGCATCGGTTAGTCCCCGAGAGAAGGCGATCGCAATTGCGAGAAAGGTATCGCAGCGATGCTATCGATCGAGCGAGATATCTCTCGAAGAATCGACGTGAATTGGCTGCCGATTATGGCGCAGAGGTAGGTGTCTCTATTATGGAAGTTGAGAGAGGGTCTGCGCGTGGCCGAACGTTACGCATTGAGTATCAATAGAAATCGATTCCGGCATAGAATCAGAGATCTAGTTCTCGATCTGAGAGAACGATGTATCAATCCGGAGTGGTTCTCATAGATGAAATCGGAGGGGAAGCATTGCGGCCCTGAAACGATTGGGCTGCGCCTGTTTGCTCGGCAGTTAGAATTGGTTTACGGTCTAACAGCAAGCAAGATCGCCCGGGGCGGGGTCAAATTGAAAAGCAAGAGCGTTTCGGGACGTGGGAAGTGTTTTTTGTCGTGAGCGTGTGTGAGTGAGTCACTGAGCGCGCCCGCGATCCGCGGTTCCGTGATCGGAACGTTCTCTATACCTTCTCTACCTCCTCCAGTACCTGGTACACCTTGTACACCTCGTACCTACCTATCCTCGCAGCCCTACCTAGTCAACTATCCACCTTGGCTCAGCATCGCGCCTCGTCGAGGATCTTCCAGGCCTTCATTCCTTCTGCTCGGAACCTCCTGGTATGCACGCGTAGTGTTGGCGAGGCATGTTCGCATCAAAGCGACTGACGTTTCGACATGTACAAGACGCGGGCAGGTCACCGGCCGATGTCTTCTCCTTCGCTCCAAAGAGATCCTTCTTCCTTCGCATCTCATTCTTATATTGAATCAGGCCCGTCTCAGGATCCTGCTGATGCCAACTCCCGAGGGAGATGCTTGTTCTTGGCTGTTGGGCATTTCACGTGCAGTCCAATCAGTCGGGAAGAGAGCGAGAGTCAAGGAAAGTAACTAGGACTTGAACGAGAGTGATGGCTTGAATGCTGAGGTGGAGTATGGTGCTCCTGCTGCTGGGCGTCAATTGGCAGCTTGGGAAGATCGCGTGACGCTAATGTTGGTAGATCAGTTAGTTAGCCAGAGAAACCGACGAGGATGAGTCGTGTGAACGAATCGAGGGATTAAGCAAACCTCGGTGACATTTAGCGGCTATCTGTCTCTCTAGTTCCAGGCCAGCGCGTTCAGGGAGACGCAACACCGTGGACTCCATATTTCTCTTCTATGCTTCGTCCTTACGACTTTCTAGTTTTAACTAGACGACTTTGTGATTCACTGTGCAACCGGACAGTGCGGCTGAAAGCTGTCGGTTAAATTTTAGTGTTTTTCTTAGAAAGAAGCAACGTTGGGAATCGTTTAACACATGAACAGGAGGAGAGCAACGGTTTCTAGAACGTAATGATCGTCCTGGTACCAGGCAGGTTACTCCTACGTGCGCTGCGTGAACGAATGGTGTTCAGAGGGGAAGTGAAAGAGAGAAGCGTGAAGGAGAGGCAGGGTGAAGAAAGAACAGCGAAAGGTAAGGTAAGGTAAGGTAAAGTGAGTCGCGATGTAGCGGTAGGCCATCAGTCGTCGGCACCTGCCGCCCTCGCAGCGAGCAAAACCACAGCGGGAAACCGTGCGCGTTACTCGTAAAGTGCACCGATGCGCCCGGTAAGTAACCGGTAAACCGGTAACCGGTAGTGGGTGCCTGGGTGGACAAGGGCCCCGATTAGCGGGGCCCGATACGGCTATCTGCGTACAAGGCTTACACCTCCTTAGCGCATCGCACTAAGTCAGAGACTCTTTCCCATTCTCTTTGGACCTTTTCTTATCCTTCTCTTTCACTCTCTTGTTCCTCCAGGTCCGCCCAGTCGTCGAGGGTGTCGATTCCAAGCGGCAGATAGAGGAGCAACGCTAGCGCGGGAACTGCTGCGAAAAATCGTCCGATCTCTCCTGGGGACCGAAAAATCGACCGGATCGCAAAAGACGAGAACGCGCCGCCATTCCTACGGCTAGGCACCCCCACGTATCCTCATGTCCTGGCGTCCCTTAATTAACGACCTCTCGCAGAGACTCATGCGCGCTTAGCACCTTGGCAAAAGATCGCGAGATCCGATAGCGTGGTTTACCTTAGATTATGCGCGGGTAGAATTTGCTGCGATTCGCGAATCTATCTCTCTCGCTCGCTCGCTCGCTCGCACTTAGCAGAGAGACTCGTCGATAAATTTCGGAATCGACTATCCGCAGTCGCGGTCCACCTAATTAAGCGGTTCGCCCCGTAATTACAGCCAATTAACGTCAAACTCGCTCGGCACCGTCGTTCCATGAGATTACTCTTTCCCGAGTATAGTAACTATATACTCGCATGCTAAACCATCCCATCGATCCCCCCATAATGCACCAGCTCATTTTTTTCAATCGGTTCGCAGATAATGCGCTCATCGATTTTTCAATCGCAAAGAGAATCTTGAGCAATTTTCTATGCGCTGATCGTAACCTCTTGGGATATTCGACGTCCAGGAAGTTTCAGTAGCTCCTAGAATCCCTACATGGAAAATGTAATCCTCGCGAGCAATCGGTATTCGCAGAGCGATTTTACTATCGGTAATTCCAGACCCAGAGTGAGTCGTTGCGCGAGTCAATCGTATTTTTGTTGGGGGATCACAGTGGCCCAATGGCGGATCGGTTAAATTAAATTAGGCAACTGCCGATGACGAAACGATACGTGGTCAGACTTTGGATCGAACTAGACCTTCGTTCGTTATTGATTCTCGGTGTTTCACCTCCAGCACGTCCACCTTCACCTGGTCAAAACAGTACAGCCACTTCAACAAATTTATTTACACAGCTATTATTCGTTTGATAACAACGATTGCTTTTGAAAATGAAATCATTGGAATATTCGAATGACGTTTTCAAGATGGTATATTTATATACATATGTGCTTTTAAGAATTACGCGTAAAGAGTGAAGGAAATCAGTTTGACCCCTAGGAGGAAATAGAGAATTCAATAAATTGAATATAAATAAATTACATAAGTCGCTATCGAAGTATCGATGTATCGGCAAAGTATCGGCAGTATATAGAAAGACGCGAAGACGTGAGCACGGTGCACGAAGGTGAGACCAGGTTCGTGAGTCTCGAGGACTCGTTGAAAAATCCCATTAATTGCTTCTATGGTGATAAATTTCCCCGTGGCGATGCACGATTCTCACCTAGCCGCTTTGGACGCCTGAGACGCCTCGGGACGGACGCCGCTAGACGCTTCGGGACCACTATATCGCTTGCTATGTTAATTTTCCGTTTAATAAGGTCTACTAGGAAGTGATAGAGCTAAGGTGCCCAGGTGAAAATGTCGCGGTATCGAGTGACATTTCAATTAATGTTTACCGCTCTGCGTGGGAAGATTCGAAACGCCTCACCTTCTTCCACTTCATCAACCACTTCGTCAATAACCTCCACCTCGTCATCCATTACCATTACGGGAGGATGAAAAGCGGCCATGGAACTGGATCGTGCTTTCTATCTACGCTGTACATACGATGGAGCAACTGACTCAATGGACTATCCAGGATATCAACTACTCGACTTCCATTTTCTAAAAGAAATGCAGTTTTTGATGCACCGCAGTGCCAGGAAATGAGGACCGAGTACTGCCGGCTATCCTAATGGTAAAAGTGATTGTGGCTGGCGTGATCGTCGCTAATTCATTGGCAGTAGAGCGATCGGACGCGCGCCTCCAGGGGCGTGTAAACGCTTGCCCGGTGTCGTTAGGGCCCTATTACACGGGAAACCTGTGGTTATCTCCTCACACGCCAACGTGCGCGAGGTGGGTCGCTCGTATTAATTTAATAATCCTGCCGTGAGTTACGAGCAGCGCTCTCCATTGCTCTGCCTACTACGAGGCGCTGCTAAAACTTGCCTTCGAGTCTTTGAAACGGCGGTACTTCGCGCCGCTGCCGCGTAATATATTGCTCCCAGACGGATTGCCCTTAAAGGGCTCCGTTCGTGCCTTCTCCTTCTGCAGGAGTATCTACGTACCTGAAGCTCTATACAGTTTCGAACGAAACTTAAGATTCGTCGAAGAAAGAAAAATGCAATTGAAACAAAAAAAAATTGTATAATTTTCTCAATAAAATGTGATAACGAAGTGGTCGAGCTTCAGGCGAATTGCGTAACGACGCAGTCGTCGTTATCGCGCGATTTAACCCTTCCGCAAAAATCAATCAATCTTAATTGCGATAGGGCAATGAAGCTGACGCGTTGTAATTTCCAATTTGCCGCGCTGAAGGAGTGGAGGAAGTGAAGGAGGCAACGGCGACATCGCGTCAGGACGCACCTCCCAATGCAAATTTAGGGCCGGCGGTATTTTCGAAAGTATTTCGACAGGGCCTCAGGGTAAGAGGACAACGGACTCCGGGTAAGATCGTGGCCTCGAATAATGTCAACGGCCATCGAAACGGAGCATCCTGGGATGCACGGTGCATCCGACGCGATGCATTTCACGCGAGGAGCTACGCGACCTACTAACGACCGGAGGACGTGGACCCGATCGAGATCTGCATAATCGCTTGATGTCGCAGCCACACGAATTTGCATGAAGAATTCTTCCTCCTGCGGGATGATCCCACGAGTTCTCCACTCTCCGTATCCACTGCTATACACAATCCATACGTATAAATACCTACATGATACATTATGCCAAAGTAGCTATAATAATTCATTTCAAGAGAATAGATACACCAGAGCATTATCATGATCATCATAATCGCTATAGACATTGAGAACATCGATCCCAATAGAGTGTCAGCTGGCCTACTAGAGGAAGACACCGATACAGCATACTAAGGATGGATATAGGATTACCTAGTGGCAGTCTCGAGGCCTTGGCCAGGAATAGGTCGTGATTGGGTTAGTATCGGCGGCATTCAAAGAACATCATCGTGGAACATGATCTACTTACCGCGGTAGCATCTCATCGGCAAATGCACGATAGCCTCACTAGGAAGCACGTATTCGCGCAGCCACGTACCACCCATACCGACGCACGCGTCCCTTGGCCTCTACGTGCATGAGAGCTCACACGTACACCCACGATGCATGTGTGTAAATCACGCACGCGCGCGCCAACGTAAGTGTGCTGCAATATGCGATGCACAACCTTCATTAATGACTCATCGAGTCGCGAGAGCGGTGCCAGATACACGAGCTACCATTAAGCGTCGTTCCTTTGATATCCCGATTAATGTTGAGGAAGAGGGACAGGGGCAGGCGGACGACCGGCGATGCTCCTGTGTGTCTAAGACTATTGGAAGAAGTGGAATAGGTGTCGAAGGTGGCGAAGATGGCAAAGGTGAAGGAGAAGGTTGCGGATGTTGGCGAATGCACGATAATAGAAGGAATCGGGCGTAAACCTCGGGTAACGTCCACCGAATAACTTTCCCCGGTGGTTATTACGCGGTTTTCATAAAAGCCTGTCCTTAATTATCCGTGCGCGGACCATAGACAGTATAGTGCGCCGGGACATTAAGAAATAGTTGTGCTGGCGTATTATTATATGGCGCTTTAAATGGTAGCAATAAATTACCTACACTGTTCCTCTGCTAACCGCAATCGCCTTTTAAACGCTTCGCGAGTATCCTCCGTCCTCTCTATCCTCTCTATTCTCTCTATCCTCTCCGTCCTCCACATCCACTATCCTCGAACCTTAACCTGTGTCTGTGAGGTGCTCCACTCGGTCTTCACACGCAGAGGCACACCTACATCTTGAGATACGTATACACGTTCAATGCCTCTGTCCTCCTCCTCCTCCACCACCTTCTATGTAAGCTGTATGCGTGGCTGCCTTTCTGCCTTTCTGACTTTCTGCCTTTCTGTCCGACTGCCTGACCTGCGACGAGTCCACGTGCTCATCGCCCATTGCGATAGGTCAAATCTCTAATGGAGCGTTTTAACGTGTGACGCAAGACTCACGATTCCTGGACCACGAGATGCCAATCAAAGTCGTGGTAACGCTCCCACCCTGCAGAGATGGAAAGGGACGTAGTTGGATTCCCTCGAAGATTTTTCGTTTCCTTGAGAATTTCTTAAATTTAGCTATACGTGCTTAATACATTAGAAGGAGATCACGGCGACACTTCATTAATCAACGGAGACATATAATGGCCTGTTTACGCTAAAGATATTCCAGCCGGGTACTGTTTTCTGACAATAAGCAGAGCAAACGAGGTGCTCTCGCGCAAATTGATGAGCTTGCGACATTTTTCAGTGCTAGTCGAGAGCCGAGAGCGTCCTTGCATTCGTGATCGGCAGCAGCACTTGCGCGCCCGGATAAAATCGGCCTCGAGAGGTTTATCGCGGCATCCATTTAAATACATTTGAATAATGCGGTGCGCGCGTAGAACAATGCTAAATCAATTGTAATTGTTAATAATCGTAATATGATGTCGTGTCGTGATCTCTCTCGAACCAGACCCGCTCGTGATCTGGTTACATTGCTACCCGTTATGTCGAGAGTTCAGAGTACATTCTTGCTCGGCTTTCCATCTCTCTCTCTCTCTCGCTCTTTTCTCTTCTCTCTTCGCTTCCTTTCTTTCCCCATCTCTGTCTCTCTCTCCACCTGCCCTACCCTCGATATATGCATTCTAGCTGTATCTCACACGTCGTCTCTCTTTGGTTCTCGATCTCTTTTCTCCCGAGCACTTTACTCGGTAATACAGATCGGTGGGGTCTCGGCTCCTTTGCATGAAATTACATCTCTACCTTTGGACTTTGCGTCTGGAGAAAATATGCTGTTCACTCAATGTTCTGCCTCTCCCTCGATATCTTTGTCTGCCGCTATTCTTTCTCGCTTTTTATCTTCTCTTCGCAGTCGAGACTTTCCACCAGTCAATCCCGATCATCCGTTATCTCTTTGGATCGCAGTGATGATGGGACAGGAGATAAGACAGAGGGAAAGGTTTCAATTCCAATTGGATCTTCCTTATGACTGGTTCTCATTAAAAGGAAGTAGGCGGAAAGCCCTTGTTCATTTCTTTGCATCGACACCCCAGCGGCAGCAGTGTTGCGGCAGATGATCAAAGCTCTTCGCAATCGGATTCCCACTTGGTACCGATCTTCTGTATGCCCTTTTCCAGAGATTTTATTATACAGGATTGTCCGTCGCAACGTCTGCCTCGAATCATGATCAGGAGTAGGTCCGTCCCTTTGTTTTCTAGAAGTACTCGGATGTCTACGTGTCTCTAACGGGAACCCACTTCGGAGACTGAACTCCTAAACAGTTAGACTGTCGGATCGCTAGGTTCCTAAGGTAGCCATTGGTTCTGGCTATATACGTCTATTATCCCGAAGGAATAAGAATCCAAGCCCGTTGACTGGGATGCATAAAGTGAGGCCCCATGAAAGAAATTAAATCCCACGATATTTACAGTGCCGAGTATAATATGGAGATGTATACCGGGCGTAAACCAGTGGGGAGTCCTCGGCGCGGTCGCGACGCAATCATTTTATACGCGCACGCCCGACATCATTGTAAATATCACCAACTATACGGCCCCATAAATAAAGCCTTCTACTAGGTCGACTCTCCGCTATCGTCTCAATCGAACCAGTCTGTCTATTTTGGTTCACCGATTCCAAATCTTTCATGACATTGAATTCTCCACTTTTTCTCACATTCCAATTACCGGCAGCTTCCGTCACTCCCGCCAGCTGATGTGACGACTCGCGACGCTAAGCTTGTCTAGCAGAAGCCTGTCTCTGGTGCAAGGTAATAGGATAACGAAGAGGGTGGAAAGGCAAAGAGCAGGAGAGCACATAGAAGCTCAGCAGAAGAGCAAGAGGAAAGACCTTAATGAGTTGCGGAGGTGCGCGGCTCTGGAGTCTCGTAGCGCCGCGCCGCTGAGTCGAGTGGAACTCGTTGGCAGCAATGAAGCAATTAAATAGCAATTTGTTATAATTATTGCTGTATCTCCGTCTTCCTCCCGTTGAAGAGTCTCCCGAGGATTCCTTCACTCGCTCTCTCGCGGTTACTTGGTTGCCTTCTCTGACTGCTCTACCCCGGGTACTCCTCTCGTCTGGATACAAATCCCAGGATACGTGCCGTCGGCAAGGTTCCATCTGAATCGAGATAACGCACCGTTCAAGATTTAAAAAAAAAGGAAAAAGGTGCTTTATATACACTGGTTACTCCTATATGAAATTCTTAGCAACCCTTTGAAAATGGCCACAGGGTCTTTGAATTACGTAACGTGTTAATGCCGGTCGAGGCTAGAGAGCATAAATTAGTGATATCAGAAATAGCATGTGACTCCACGATACGAAAGCTTAAGTAGCCGCAGCCGAATGCTGCATGACGCTAGAGACTTAACGAAGAAATGATGTTTCTATTTGTGGCTAAATTATCGACTGCGATACCGCAAAGAATTTTGGATTCGTGGAGGAGAGTATCTTTCTGAGAATATACGGGCGTTTAAGAGGAAATCATATTCAAGATTGGTAGATACACAGATAACCCATGCTGCTTGAGGTCCAACGTAAGTATATTCCTACCAGTCCCAGGCATGATGCATGATCACTTATATGGAACAGGACAGTGGCTGTAAGTCCGACTAATTAAAAAATATGGACTCGGCACCGATGCTTTATTAATCCTGCCGCTATGCGCTCTACCGATTTACGTAATGCGAACATAAAATCACTCTGCATGTGAATTTGTAATATTTTCGGAGATTAACGACCACGGGCTTCGCGTTATCTTCCGATATGAGGCTCGTGCAACTCTTTCGTGACTTCAGAAAATCCATCACTGCTCTCAGTCGAATTCTCGATGCGATCCGATCGATGGTAGCAGCGATCGGATCGTTTCACGATCAGAGTGCCGATATAATAGCAGAGATCGTTTACTTTAGAGAGACAGACAGTCGACTACACACACACATTAGATCTAGCACATACTACCCACGCAAACGATTAATGGATCGACGATCCTTCATTGCCTCTTTATCTTTTTTCCTTTTAGCTTTCTTTTATCTTTCCTATATTCTACCATTTTCTACTTGTGTCTCTTTTCTTCCTAGTGACAATCATCCAGTCTCGTATCGGTTTTGATATCGACTTTGGAACCTGCAGAATGGCTTCGCGAGTTGCGTGCGACGTCCAATAAAAATCTTACTGAAAGTCGATCGATTGCGATCGGTAGACCGGTCGATAAATTTTCGCTATCTTTACGGCCGTGTCTTGATGGATAGCGACGCTCTATCTGTCATTCTGGTCATTCGCTGGGATACTCTTGTCCCAGCATCCCATGGGGAGCTCTAGATCAATTCTTTATAAAATACAGTTTCCTTTTTATTTTTCAAACGAGAACAGAATTCTGAGTAGAATCGGAGCTGCGATCGGTATGAAAATTTACAAATGGAAGATTTAAAAAATGTGGTACAGGTAACAGTGACTTGTCGTACAGATTCTCGTAGGATTCAACTGGGATCAATAGCTCTGCCGTCGCGCAGCCAACAGACATTTTTATTCGAGATCAATGAAACCGCGTGCGTGCTTTGCATTTGCAGAATGCATCGACTCACACAGATGCATTGATGCAAGGACGTAAAAGCCCTAAAGGACAACTATGACTTATTTCCTCCTCTCTCGAAATCATCTGGTTGTTACCTAGAATTCTAAAGATGACTATACCTCTGAAATGACTTCATTTGGACAAGGTATTTCTATACCGAATGATCTTCAGCTCCAAACAAATTGCTGGATCTTCGATCGTGACGATCTATACGTGGATCGTCATTGCAATTACTTCACGAAGATTATGTAATAATAATAAACCTAAGATCATTAAAAAATCGTAAAACTAGGTAAGAGGAATGGAACTCTAAGATTCAGAGTGAAGTCACAGCCTCCGAAATTCCGGTTAAAAAATGAGAAACACGCTGCTCTTAATGGAGTCGTAGATAAGATGGGAACGAATCTTATAATGGATCGTGAGGGAGTTACTAGAGTGGATGGCGTCGATCGACGTCGTCAACTCGAAGCTATCGTTTTAATTACCAAACCGAGGGAAATCGTTCTCGATTCTTTGGATTCTCCGAAGCCAGGAATCGGGACGATCACGAGAGGGTCTTCTTAAAACAAATCGATTTCTGATGTTTACCTTCGAGATATTTTCTACCGGCAGATCTTTACGACCGTTAGATACTCTTCGGCCCTGGGATTGGCTTAGATTCTGATTTCGAATCCGATTTCGATCCACGCTACCTCTTCTTCTTCTTCTTCTTCTTCTTCCTCTTGCGACTGCGTCTTCCTGTTCCCCTGACATCTCGGACGCTTCTTCCTTTTTCTTCTCTTCCCTCCTTTTTCTTTTTTCTTTACAACTCGCTACGCTTGGAATGTTTTCGATCTTGTTACCGGTGGACTTCGGACTCTTAATTATAGCATTTTATGAGCTGCGTTTCAGATTTTATTGGTGGATTATAGATGTAATTTATGAGTCATAAAGCACCGAGGATAAAGAGGGTCTTCGATTTCGATTTAGTAGGCGGAGGCGCGCGACTCGAACGTTTTGCTGTTTTTTTTAATTCACCCAAAGTATTTTTTTAAACTTCCGTATTTTCAATTATTAGTCCTGTCTTCCTGCTTTTGCTATACGATGACTCTCGAACCGGTCGATCGAGATATTGGAAATCGAGTGCTCAATAAGAATGATGGAGGGGCAAGAGGTTCGTGTTACTTCAATAGTTTACGTTCGGCTTTGACTCGTATATTTCGATGTTTCCTCACAATTTCGTAACGCGATCCGTAGCATCCGAAGTTTCTAAGCGATCGTCTCGCTGACTCTTTCACCAATAGGAGCCCTAAGGTGTCGCAAGAATTCTAAGCGCGCCTTGTCACGGCCCACGTGCCCCAAGAGTCAAAACACTGTGCAGGATATATCCCTGACAGCCCTCGAGTAGCCATGAGGTGGTACAGATACCGGTACCAGTACCAGTACCAGTACCAACTGCTAACCCCGTCCATCGATTTCCCATAAAAGATGGGAAAGAGTTTGCTCATTGGTTGACCCTACGAAATGAAGTGGAAGCTGTTGCGATCGGTTGGGTAGATATATTTGGATATAGGTAGACAGCTGGGAAGGTAAATGTTGAAGTAGTGAATCAAGGCGAACAGGAGCCTAAGCGATTAAAGCAAACAAGTGGTATTAGAATCGAGATGGAGGAGAAAGAGGACTAGGAAGAAGGAAAATAATAAAAAGTAAATTAAAATGATAATACTGACTGAGCAAAGAGGCCAATCTGATGATTCTTTCTACTCTTGCGTGTGGGCCGATACGACGCTACTCACTGTCCAATTGCAAACGTAGGTAAAGGCTCGCTTAATGAGTGTACCGCACGATTTGTTTGCGTGCGCCATTACGAAAGTTCCTAAGGTAGAGTCAAGTGTTTGTTTCATTTGAGGCTTAATTGTGAACGGGCACGTGTGCCCATACGCGGGATCCCTTCCCTGCGCACTTGACTCCACGTTGTAGTTCGAAACTCCCTAGCTCATCCGCCTGAGTTGTTCCCGAGAGTCGAAACTCCTTGAGACTCCTCTCTTCTCCAACGCGTGAGAGAAAAGGGATAGAATGATAGAAGGTGAGAGAGAGAGAGAGAGCGAGAGCGAGAGATAGGGAGAGATCGAAAAAGTCTTAGCACAGGGGGATAGAAGAAGAGACCCGAGGTCAGGAAGGTCGTCGATGGAGAAAGGTTGAATTACCCAGAAAAACAAAGAGACTATCTCCTTCTTCATGTATATTTTTCTCATTCTATTCGTTTCTATCATTCCTCCTATTCTCTCTATTCCTCTGTATATCTTACTCCCTTTCATGTTCTTCGTATTTCGTTGATCCACCATAAGCATCGCGAGGATAATGACGCGTTCGCGAAATCCACTCTAATTATCACCTCAAGCGAATCGCCAGACCAGGTCGACAGACATGGCACCGACTACGAGCCACAGGACTCCAAGAGGCAGAAGATGCCTAGAGGATGCTCATAAATATTTCGGGGGAGTTACTAATGGCGTGTTCGCAATCGGCTTCCCACAGAGTTTCAGAAAGACATCGCTGATCCGATCGGAGAACGATCGTCATTAGCTTAACGATCGTCTAATATTGAAAAAAAAAAGAATCAAAATCATATGCTGTACTATGGCACCTTGATGATCAGTATTCTTAGACCGATCAGAATTGTAAAGAGCATCAGGATCGATCCACAGTAATTTCGCAAGGATCGAGTCTGTCTTCGCTAGTCTCGCACGACAACTTAACCTCTGATCGCGTCAGTCGACCACTATCAATTAACAATCAAATAAATCGATTTAACATTCAACGTTTTTATGAGTCTAAATTAATGCATTGACCCACTTCGTCCCAAACGTAATAGATCGTACGTCACCTGCAAGTGCATCTTGATACTCATCATTCAAACTGTATGTTAAGAGAAAGAGATAGAAGGAGAGAGAGAGAGAGAAAGAAGCACTGGCAAAAGAGTAACAAAAAGAAGGATGGACGATTCCGAGCACTCAGTTCTCAGCATTGAGTTCCAAGTTCTGAGTTCTCAAGGCGCTCTTGTAGGTGGACTCGAAGAGGCTGACATATTTCAGGCACGTCACGCTCCCGTCACAGAACGCGGCGGGTAACTCGTTCGGGTCGGACGTTAATTAGGTCCTGGTATATTTAAACTTTGTGCTGTAGTAAATTTGGTACGGAGTCCCCCGAGGGCATTGGGCCTCATTCTGGACCTCACGGAACTTGGCAGATAGTCCATGTCGGATCTAGATTCTTAACCCTTCATCGCAAACGGAGAACAAACATTCCCAAGTCCATAATGAAGGTTGAAAATCTCGTAGTGGAAATAAATGGAAAATGGCGACGAAGTGACGAATCTGTTGTCAACGAAGTAGGCAGTCGATTCAAGATCCGTCGTATAAAGACGTCAGAGGACTGAAACCTCAGATAAAGAGCGTAAGAAATAGGACTGTAATAGTTGCATGTGCAGAAGAGAAGGTCCTAAGTTAAAAGTGCTTATAGCTATAGACGGCATGCGGAATCAATTGGATAAACGGTGATGGACAGGAAGAGATGGAACAGGAGGACGACTGCACGAAACGAGGATCTCGAAGAGCAGCAGAACCACGTTCATCTTTACGATGTCGGCTACTCGTAAGTCGCGATAGGAGTATAGGTAGGAGGCTCAGGAAAAGACACAGCCAGGGATTGCAGGAGTCAGGAGTTGCAGCCGACTGGCAAAGCGAATGCAGAATATCATCGTTAAACCTCTCTATCTCAGCATCCCAGGGACACTGGACCTTTTCTACGCTTGGCGAAGATCGCGAGAGCATCGATCCGGATCCGCTACGATCCGTCGATCTGTCTACAGGCTGACCACTGCTAAGCCACCCAGGGAGCGATCCGGTGGCCTCGTACCTCCTGGAAACGTGGATTCACTCTTCGCTTCCGGTTCCGCTTTTACAGCTCCGAGGTCGAGGTTAAGCTGTGACAGGGAGCAGCCAGAGAGAACAAGGGATTGAGCTCAGCTACTTGAAATGGCGAACGGCGGAATAGCGGAATGGCGAAAGGGTTAAGGGCTACCGTTGTAAAGTAATGAACAGGAGGAAGAGACCCAAGCACGTGATCGCTTCGTGTGAAAACAAGTGCCGATCGCTCCAATTACCGAGTCCTGGGAGAGAAACAGGGTACAGGGAGACCCTTGCCGCCTTACGGAACATGGAACATGGAACATCGAGCCAAGACATGGAGAACAGGGGAACACGCGAGACGTGCACGTAGAAGAGGTTCAGGCGAGGGTGAGGACTCTCTTCTCCGTCGGGAGTTACGAGGATTTACTGATTGCTGGCATATCGTTAGCTGGATAGAGTACAGAGTCCAGGAGAAAGAAAGACAGAGAAAAAGAGAGAGGCTGAAGAAAGAAGAAAAAAAAGGCAGCAGAAGAAGAAGAGACGTAACGAGTAAGTTGGATGGGGCAGGGAGGGAACTTTGAGTAATTCGAGTGCTTAGCGTAGCTAGTGACGTCTCATTTGAGTCCCGCGGGAGCGTATTTTAATCCGTGATTTACGGAGGCGAAAGAAGGCCCGACATTCCCCATAGAGGGTCCCGCTCTCTTCGGGAAGATGCCCCGAAGATAAGTCGGAAGAGAGACCTGGTCGGGCCCCGACCGAAATGCATAACTTAGCCCCCGCAGTCGGGGGAGAATTTAATCTCGGCCCTGGGAGCCTCGCAGCCCGATGCTGTAAGGGGAAGAGCGCGGCCGCGTTGGATAAAGTAAATAAATAGGACGCCTTCGAAATATGTCCTCCCGCCTGCTGAAATATATAGAGCGTTCGAGGAATTCTCCGACTTTGAATCTACACTACGAGGCGAACGAAGAGGAACTCAGGAACTTTTTCCTCCACACGCATACTCCGTCTCTCTTCCTCTCTTTACAACATCTTCCGTCTATCTACCTACTCTACCTTCTTTACCTTCCTTCCTTCGGCTGCTTTACCGTCTAGCTCCGCGATCAAGGATTCCTCAGTCGCACGAGCGATACCTTATGGCTTTCTCGTATGCGTATGCTTGGCTCTCGTAAGATCTCGTACTCGTAGGACGCCTATCGAAGTAATACCTAAGAGAAGCGACATGTGGTGCTCGTCGACTCCGAGAATCCTGGTGCCCCCTTCGAGCAGAGATATCCAGAGGGGATCACCTTCGTATTATTCTAACCCCTTCCTTCCTTCCTATCTCTCATCTCTCCTCTCTCGCTCTTGTACTCTCAGCATCCCTGGCTCACCCGCTGCGCGCGATGACAAAAACTCAAGCTTAAGTTTGTCGAATTCCCAGCGTTAACCCTTTCGTCCTTAACGATCTGCTCTCACGATTTACAGAGAGAAGAAGAAGAAGGACGCATGCGCATCCAACTCCTACTGCGCCTGGATCTCTTCTGCATCTCTTGAATGTCTCCACCTACGGTCAGGGTGAGTCTTCTAGGGAGAACGAGTAATCGGACCAACCTCAGGATCCTGATATTCACTTATGACGTAATGTGTGCTGCACTCACTTAACATGTGAATACTAGTCTCCAAGGTAACACAGACACCAGGACGATAGGGAAGCGTCGACGATCTAACCCCAACCGAGCCATCACGTCGCCATCATCCTCTTAGCTATCAGTGAAGTCGCTCCATATAATTTGGAGCGCTCAGGCGACCCTGAAACGAGCGAGGTCAACGCCACATTTGTAATCTTCGAGATGCCGGCGCGACCTGTTCGCACGTTGTTCTAACCCGTTATCCCATGAGACGACGACAACGACAGGTACACACGCGAATTCCTAGTGGCCGATCGGAGCACCGATGATACCGATCAAAGATTCCCGTTGGGATTACAAGGTAGATTCTGGGCTTGGTACCACTATCAATGCACTAAGATGAGAAATCACAGTGTAAAAGTGAAGAATCTACTGAAGCGGATGAGAAGATAAACGAATAAACTGCCTCCTTGTTGAGCTGGTGTCCCTAAGATCCTCGTCCTGCACTTCATCCGCAGCATCTTCTCCACAAAAAGCAACAGATGGCGATCCGGCATGAAGTGCGAGAGAGATTAGATCGATTTTTCATAGGTAGAAAATCGCTCTCGCCGCTAACAAGCGCCAGATGCAAATCGGCCGTCCAGCCTCCGGAGTATCCCAAGTCTCCCGTTCTTCCAAGGCGACGTGTCTCATGGCTTCTCGCGCAAATGCAACTTCTGAGGAGGAGCAGGAAGACGCTGAGGAGTCAGGTCAAAGTGCAAAGTATACTCATAGTGATCCACGAGCTGGAAGAAAAATGGCAATCACACCCACTCTAGCTGCATGTCCTAGTGGAAGAGAATGACTCCTCGATCCTTAAGCCCCGTACGCACGTGGATATACAGCTGGACCGCTAGGCAAGCCTATACCAAAGAGGAAGAACATTATCTTCGGGCTAGCAGATAACTAAAACGCTTTTGACACCTCGGCGCGCCGGGACATAAACCGTTGAGATACGAGGGAGCGCGTGATGGAACGCAACCTGGTCCCTTTCAGCTGCTTCACTAGTTCTACCTACCGACATCGATTAAGTCTCTCCACATACAGTAACACGCATTGTCCATAAACGGCTCGCTGCGTATTAACCTGAAATATTATGATAGCACCATAAGATGCTTCTACCTTCTCTCGATCCATGCTCCTTTTTCATAATTTCCTATCACACCTCGATCCCCAGGGTCCAGGGTCTAGCTGTCTAAATTCTAAGGGAATTACACTACCGAGAGTGTTGTCTTGCATGCCTCTGAGGACCAATCGATGTCTCCTGGATAAGAACTGATAGCCGACCTTTAACCGGCTCGTAAAGGTAATGACCTCGAGGGACAAGATTCTAGTATGTGCTTTGTCATAAATGAATTAGATAAGGTTCAAGAGGGTCCGATATCCATTCGCCTTACTGCAGCTTCACGTACCGATCTTATGCTCCTCAGGTGGTATCTACATATAAATCAGGATAGATTGGCAAATGCGCGCACTTGGGGGAATGGATAGGGTCGCGACTTCGCTAAGAGTACACTTTATAAATCGGCAGAATCCCCGGTGAAGGCATGCTTGTAACTTGTACAAGATAGGAATCTACCGCGATGTAATATTTAGCCGATCGACGCTCCCCATATGCTGGGAGACGCGAGAATATACGAGCGACTCACAAGATCCAACAACACGGCCAATTCACAATGCTGTCTGTTTTAAATCACATGGAATTCTCACGTCTAGTCGCGGTAGCTCGAGCCCAAATCGACCTGGTCAATCCTATGGTTCTCACGTGTTTCGCCAACTACTGAAAATTATATTGGAAGCTAAGGGTTATTGATATCCAGTTATACCGGGAACATGACGCTTTTCTTTTTTCATGGGATTACTTAAGGCTTTCCTGAACTTCTCAAGGCTTCTGGTAAAAGATACCCTATGGCGAATCCTCACGAGGAGAACTAGTTGTAGAGGCAGAGTAGAGCGCAGAAACAAACAGGCGGCAATTTATTACGCGATAAACAACCCCAGCTACTCCCGGGAAGCGGACGATGCCGACGAAGCTGGGTACACGTTGCGGTGCGCGAGCGAAAAGCGGCCGATCGCGTCAGATCGAGACCGCCATCTTGAGAAAAACTAGTAGCGGTCCCATAGATCTGCCCGCGGGACTCACCGGCGACGGACTCCTTAGCACGTACGCGTTCGCCTTTTTTTTACTCAGCTCGTTTTGTTTGCTGCGTGTCACCGATTCGCTTCTACGCGGGGGGCTTTGCTAATAAGCCGCACAGACTTCTTCTCCCGTCGCATTAAGCCAGTATTACATGGGACGACTCATTCCATCGATTTAGAGTCGCGGAAACGCGTAGCCAAATTTGCATTGTTACTATATGGAGATTGGGCGATATTTTATATTTCAATGAATTTGGCAAAAGAATTTATTCTATTATTTGTATTGGAAAGAGACCTTGAAAAGTAGTACGCGTGCGCAGTCGCCTTATCTCAATCTCCACGAGACTGAGATTTTACCGCTTGAATATAAAGCGGCTAATAATCTCGTGAACAAATGTCCACGTGGCATGCAAATGAATGAGAATTTTTCAGATTCTTATAAAATAATCCTAATAGTATAATTTCGCGATTAATCTTTGTATCGTCCGAATCGAATGGAGTCGTGCGCGGCCGCTCGTACTATCGCTAATTATCATCTATTCAGAACCTCAGCCTAGCTATATACTATACATAACTATTCCGCTTTCTGTCTCGGATCATTTCCGAATCGTTAATCGATCCGAGGGCCGATGACAGGCGGCCACGCGCGCATGAACTTCTCGCTCACGTTCCTCAGCCGCCAAAGACTTTAAAAGCGTCTAACGATTTCGCGCGTACTATTTCGAAAGCAGCGTGAGATTCCAAAGTCGTTACGAACTGTCGTTCCACTGGGCAACGAGCCGATTGGAAACAGTCGCTAATCTCGACTGGAATCGCGGCATTCTAAATCGTACCGAAACGTACCTGCTGATCGTCGTATAGGAAGGAGAGCCTTAATCGTAAAACTAATGTCCCTCCCAGGAATTCAGACGTGGCCACTCGTTGCCGCTAGAATTCCGATTATCGTTGCTCTCATCGAACGCTCAGGCGAATCCAACATTTTTATCCGGCTCGCCTTTTACACCTTTTACGCCTTTTCCAGCAAAACCAATATTCCCATGCGGCTGCCTACCGCCTTTTCGAATTCCCCATCTATTTCAATGCTATTGATCCTAACACAGATACACCGCCAACGTATCCCCATGAGCCGTTAAGTGCGCTAACAATGATGGAATGGATGTAAATTGGCTGAGAATCGCTACGGCACGATAATTGGCAAAGGGGTCTCGATTAATTTTCCACGTATAATCAGCAGCAAGAATGAGAGCCTCTGTCGGTGTCATACATTAGAAAATATTCAAATGGAGAGCCCGGTTTCGGAAATGCCATTAGTTACTTAGGCATTCGAACGGCGAGCTCATTTACAACTTTGTTAATTTCGTAGGAACGGCCGTGCGCAGAGTTGGATGGAGGAGGTGGTCCATCCGCTGGTTCATTCGTATGTTGGTACGCCGTACTGCTGAACCAAGATAACTGTCTACCTACGCTTGCGCAATTCAAAGAGTCCCACAGAGAGCAGAGACTCCTTCTATATCTTCCTCTCTTTCTCTCGTAGCCCTGTCGTCACTCTCCCTGTCTCGGGAGGGAGATGAAAAAACGGGCAGAAATGGTAATTCCCGTGGCAACGCACTTTGTCAGGATTTGGGAGACCGGTGTGTCCTCGATGTGATACTTTCTTCATCCCGGATGAATGAGATGAGACAAACACATTGCGTGAAAATTATTGCGATCCGCACGCAGCATAATGTGCGTCGTTGTAAACCTGCCCTGAGAACGCGAGCGAAGGAAATGTGCGGACCAGATCCTTGACACGTGTGCATCCTCTTCTCAATTCCTATAGAGACTTATCTGTAAAGAGGTAATTAAAAAAGGGGCCCAATTTTAACAGGCAGTCCCAATCGAAGTACCTGTGATATGGGACTCACTGTGCCCCGTATAGAAGAGGACTTGGAAGCGTCTGGAATGGCGCCAATCGAATTGGTAACAAACGATTGAAGATAAGGTCGCACGAGGTATATAGGACCACACACGGGGCGCCCGCTATCCCTGCTCGAGGATCCCTGGGTAATGTTTCTTTTAAGTGCGAACACAAATTGTAACTGAGACGATGGGCCCGTCCCCGGGCACTACGGTACTCGGGCATAGCCCGGGCCCTGGACGCCGAGAAATATCTGGCGGATCCGATTTCAAAAGTTATACCTTTGGATCCACGATTACGAGGGGCAAGGCTGAAGTCGTCGTGCTTGCGCGCATGTGTCCTGGGACCAATCCTTCGGTGAAGTCCTTGCCGATCCTCCTATACGAAGTCCTTCCTTATTCCGACCATAGGAGATACAGTGCTCTGCATCTAGAAAGAAAATAGAGAAAATCATTGATAGACCAAAGATAGACGAGGACTAGGACTCTCCTGAGATGGGCGTGGCGTGTGAATATCTATGAAACGTTTCGTAATCGCGCGAATGGATATTTATCCAGGAGGTCGAACTTAAAATCGTAACGAGTTCCTGGCACTCCCGCGCTCGATCAGCGAACTGCCAATCTAGATAGTAATCTAGTTCGACAAGATAGTTTTCGGCCCTCCTCTTAAATCCACTTAGAAACCCCATCGATTCGAAAGGGAAATCAATGCGCACTCGGCCTTGCGCTTTTCGACTGCCATGAGTTTCGTCCTCTCGTTCTGGACTGGTGAAAGTCAGGAAACCACACCACGCCACTTTCCCACGTTGGAAATACATTTCGCTCGTTCGATCTACGCGCCTCATACACGCCTGTTTCCAATCACCAGCTTATCGCAAGTGGAGTTCAAGTCGAATTGCTTATTTGAAATTATTCGCGAGAGAATTCAGAATCGCTTCGATATCTCGAACCATTCGAGAGTTAACGGCATTTAAAATGACTCAAATAGTGTAAGTAATCCAGTAATGGATACATTTTGACAAAGAAGAGATAAACGCATTTAATTATACATCTTAGGTGGACCACACGTGTGCCTTATCGAATTCTCCATGTATACCAAGGTGATACTTTAAGCGATATTATTGGGCTACGTTATCGCGACCTATTAGACACGCTTGTCTCTTTACGACCATCATAACTAACTCAAGCAGGTTGGCTAGACTGGAGCTCAGCTTACAAGAGTTCTAGGTCGGAGGTCGAATACTCTCCGGAGGTTAAAAGTCTTGAGAAGGTGGCCAAGCGACACGCGTCGCTGTTTCATAAAAAAAAAATTACAAACATAAAACTCAACCCCGCATGAAAGATATCGCAAAATCGAATTGGAAGAAATTTTGTGAAAGATATTGAGAAAAAAGTTTTTTATAATAAAAAAAAATTCTTTAAGAAAATCTAATTCATCCTTATATGCACTTTTCTCTGGCAGTCCTCTAGAGAAATATTAGAATTTGACTGTTAACTACTGAAGATTACTGGCAGTTACAGATATCCACCCATAATGCACGTGAATCGATGCTAAGTAAATGTGAACGAGTATACAACCATACAACCATACAATCATACAACTGTACAACCGACAACCACAACAACCTCGCGACTCTTGAGCACACGCATAAGTGTGCACACGTGCGCACACGGACAGTCGCAGACACATGCAGCCTCGCATTGAAAAGAGGAGACAACCGGTTGTGCTATGCGCGAGATCATAGAGCCCCACTCTCGAAAGCGACCTCTTCGTGGCTCCACTGCGAAGATGACATCGGGGTTCTCAACCCGATCAGCTTCGGATTGCGGTTCGAAGTCGCCCTTAGACCATGCCTGGCACACCCCTTTCGAGCGATGCATATACAGTGGATCCAAGTGATTACAATGTGCATATCAAACGGAATGTAAATGACAAGTAACAAGTATTTGATAGAAGAACAAATGCATGAGGTCTTTCAGAAGAATGAGTATCTCAAGCAGTGGAACGATCTTAAAGACCAAAGCAGGTGACCAGTCAGAAGATGATCTCCTGACTATCCGTGAGACTAGCATCTCCCATAGTCAGCATTAAAAATACGATACGACTATAGCTATACGACTGCCGATAGACTATGGTCCACGGCACTGGTGTCTGTGAAGAGAATATGGCGGAAGGAAGAAAGGCGTTCCGGAAGTGAAGGTCGAGTCGAAGGTAAGGTTTAAAAGTTCCGGTGTATCAGGAGGGTAGAAGAGGAGCTGAAGAAAGATACGTCTAAGGCTAGAGAGAGGCGAAGAGAGACAAAGAGCGCATACCGGAAAGAGGCTGGGAGCGAGCAGAACCGCCGGCAAGGTCCCCTCTGACCCGACGCGATGGCAAACGACTCGATGTAAGAAGCGGAGCCTGATTTATAGGCGGTCGATGGCTGCGTTGCGCATAAGGCAAGATCTTCTTCCGCTCGCTGGCTCGCTCAGCTTCACCAGTTCAGCTTCAGCGTCGACTTCGATTTGCGCGGGGAAAGCTCGAGTCTGCCGTCGTGCATCTTCTATGCTTCTAGTACACACGTCGTACATCGTGCGTCGAGACGCTTCCGAGCGACCGAACTGATGCCAACCTGCCATATTGGGAGCCGTAGGATGGTTTGGCAAGATATTAGCCTGCAGGTCTTCTCCGTGTATTCGACTCGACCTACGATTTCAAGCGTATCAAAGGAGTAATTGACTTAGTGTCTGATTAAGGATTAATAAACGATTACAAAAGTGACTGCGCACTCTGACGGCATTGAATTCGTAATGCGCATGCGCGCACGTTCAAACGTTTCTTACAGCACGCGGTGGCTGCGCCTGCGTCCAGCCGCGTTTACATTAATGTATGAGGGCAATCGTAAAACTTGATGTGTACATACGTCTCGATCGGAGAGCGGCTGGATTTTCTCGGGCAATAAAAGAAATCCGAACATGTCCCGATGCCCCGTATCGGCGACCTACGTCAGGAAGGAAACGAGCACGAGTGTCTTCCTCGATGTAAGTCAAGATGGGAATCAACGTCACGGACTTCCCTGACGGAAGTCTAAGGATCTCAACTATACACGGAGGACCTCCTGAGGAAAAAAAAATCAGACTTGGTTACCTGCTCGTACAGATCGTTGCGTCATCGTCATCGCAAAGAGTCTACACGTCGCCTTGCTGCTACGTATGCACACACACACGCACACGTATATATAGGTTGTAACTGGTGTATCTAAGGAGATACGTCGGAGGAGCCTATGGAAGAGGTCGACCGAGAGGTCGCTCGGTAAATTGGTCGCCGCGGCGTTACCGTTGATCTACGGCAACAGACGCGATAGTTATGGAAAGGTTACCGCGTTCGATAAAGCGGCTGTGTCCTAAGAATCCAGGAGAGAATCGTAAATCGCCTGGTGGCACTCGCAACCGATGTAAAAATACTATGGACAGCGACGCACGCTCGTGCCAATCCTGAGCCAATCCGTAGTCGCAAGAGGACTTTCGACCCTCTCGCCACTCTCGATTTCCCTGGATCGATATCGCCATTATTATGTCAGTGGAACATATGTTTCCTCCCCTCTCCTCCACCATGGGAAAGAGAGGAGCACCTCCTGCTGAAATTCTCCTCTTGATAATCTCTAGCGGTTTTTTTTATGAACAGAAATTCACTTGCTATTTCTGGTCCTAAGATCGATGCTCGGGCACACCCACGCCTGTGTCATTGGGATCAGGCGGCCCGATCGGTAGATCAAACGGAACTGATGTCCCGTGGGGATTTAACGAGCGATTCCGAGACGCGTACAGCTTTGCCAGCGAAATGTCACTTGGTGATAAAAGTCAGGATGGCTAAGCGATACCCTGTCCACTCTTGGAGAAATTCTGTCGGAGAGAGATGAATAGAGAGTGTGAATTTGACTTTACGATACCGAAAGCAATGACGCAACTTCGATCGACCAGATCGTAATGGCACGATATTTGTTAGCCGTGGGAGTGAACACGTATTTCGCGTGTAACCCGGAGGCTGTGTACACGCCCCGCGCGGCTTTTATCAAGAATCAGGAGCCCTGGGGCGACCGATCACAAGATCTCGATTATCGATTGGTTTATCTGCCAATATTTTTGGAAGCGATCGACTCTCACGGATCGATCGTGAATCGATCACGAATCGATGGTAAATTGGACCAGCACTCGTTACAGTTTTACTATACGAATATCAACATGTATGTATAGGTCGGTAGACTGAGAACGTTGAGCTAGCGAAGCATAAAAGAGTGACGAGACCTACGCCTATTCCGGATGCGATCGGATCGAGATGCCATTAATAACAACGCACTTACCGATCCCATGGCAGGTGGTAGCCTATATGAAAGTCACGACCTGACATTTGCCTGCGCCTGAGCCGGCGCACCGAGCCGATCGCGATACCATTTTTACGCTCTGCGAAAACCTAGAGAGCAATTTCAACTGTAACAGCGACATCGAGAATCGGCAGAGAATCGTTGAGATGAATTTGGCTTCTGTAGATTCGTTCCCGTTGAATCACTTGCCAGAGAGGCTTATGAGCGGAAGGAAAGCGGGAGAGAAAGAGGCGCCCGTAAATATAAAATAGAATAAATAGGAAGGAGAATCGAATGCAATTCTTTTAGGCAGCGTGTGGGAGTGTGTATCGTCGCTCCACATAGATCTCTGATCTCTCTGACCTCCGAACGATCTTACAAGATCGGTCTCCACCTCTCCCGACGTACCTCCTTGGCATCCTCTCCCGCTTTATCCTTTCCAGTCGCGCCTAGTCATTCATTCTCATGGTGGACTAAGAACAATCGTTTCGTTTCACCAATACACTGAGGGAGAGGATCGTGAGAGAGTCGTGAGAGGAAGAAGTCGAAGGAGAGAGAAGGAAAGACAGAATGAGAGTCGCTCGTCCACGCTGGGCGTGTACCATTGACTTTCATGTCGAAGGCAAATATCTGTAACGGGATAGCGCCGAGAGTGATCTCGTTTGAGAGCCGAGTACTTGATGTTGCGCAACGAGCACGCGCTATAATACCGATCAGTGCCGATCCTCTAGATTCTCGAACGACGAGTACGTCTCAAGGTAGCCGATCCATCTCGTATCCCGCGACCCGCTACAATCGACAGGTGGAATATCGCGGAGTAAATTCGCGGAAGTCAGCTCAGCGGCGCATTCCATAAAGTCAGGAGTCTTTTGTCCAGTCGATTTGCTATTGGAATCCGTTAGAGTTCGAGGATGTACCAGTGCGATTCCATTAGCCAGAAATGGCAATGGCTCTAATGTGGAAGACTTGGAAGATGCTGTGAGAGCAACAACAACGCAAAGCATCGAGTGACCTTTACGCGCATTCTACTCTCCTGCCGGAGAGGAAGGATTAGATCGTGTCAGTTAATTCAGATCGAATTCGCGATTGAAATTGAGGGTGGGCCAATTTAACGCTCGATAAATTTCGGTAAATTGCTTCTACCGTAGCCGATTTACCGCAGACTTACATCAATAAAGAATTCACTGTCGATTCGGCCCATTAGCAACCGCACACGTGGGAGTCTGCATATGTATGCACGTTCATATACCTCCTGTTGGATTTGGCGAATCTCCCGATGAGAGGAATAACGAGATAAACTGATCCACACAAATTAGTTGAATTAAGAAGGAAGATGCTGCCTTGTCATTTCGATGTCTCTGAAGCATCTCTTAAACGATCTTAAGAGTCTCGTGGTTATGCAAGAGCGCAAGCAGTCCAACAAGCAAATGGTGCTAATTTATACGAGGATTCGATTCGACTTTGAAATTCGAAGGTGTAGCAGTAGATGGTAATGATTGCGGACTTGTAGGATTTCCAATAGCACCCGGTGCTACCATCACGGATGGATGGCGAAGCTGCCGGGAGGCTAACCACGTCGCAGCGACTTGAGAAATAGACACATTAAAGCATAATAGTTTGGTTCACGCGCATTAGCCGCAACGAATGGAGCAGGGCGCTGCGCTCATGCGATATCGTCATCTGTGGACGGGATCCATAGGATACACATTGAAAGGTCCAAAGCATCCAGAGGTCTTATCGTGGCCACGTACCATGATGGCCTTGACGCTCCGGGACTCTAGGTACCTTCGCTTAACCTAAGCCTTAATATCGCGCTGATTACCTTCTCGAGTTCAGATTACGTGTCGGAGTTATAGTAGCAGCCTCCTTTGAGATCTGCTACTCTAATATCTCCAGCTTCCCATCGGCATGGAGATGCATATATCATATAGCAACGCAAATCGACAAACGGATGAGTATTTATATACTGTATTCCTATTATTCGCTAATCTTGCTCCTAGTCAAAGCATTCGAGTCATCCGAGTGACCGACGCGCGTGTCTCGATGACTCCTGGAAGTCCGAGGGTCGATTCCGACTCTCCATCGAAATCAATAACTGACAATCGTAATGGCAGCCGACCTCGCGAGGCGCAAATACATTCTAGAGACAAGCGGCGGCGGCAGAGTCCAAGAGAGCGCAGGTGCTTCTGCCTTCTGCGTTCTGCAGTGAAAGGCAGAAGATGGCACTGCTCTGCGATGACTGTCCACCGTCTCGGTCTCTAACACAGAAAGCGTCCACTTTTTACCAGAGCGAATCGTTCCTTGGACTTACAAATAGATGGACGAATGGACGGACGCTCATATATCACGTCGGCGGAGTCTGACGTGCTGGCGCAGTTACGCGAAACGTCACCCGCTTCTGCTCTCTTGTCTTAGCTACCTTCCTAGAGAGGAGGAATATCCTTAGTCTGTAAGATCGAGTGGGGATACTTAAGAGTCAGAGAGAAAGAGAGAGACGGAACCGGAGAGGAAGAGAGCAAAAGTTAACCAGGCGTATAGAGATGATCGTCGCAGCATCCGTCGAGAACTCGCACGCGTTCGACGTAGTCATAGGTGTACCAGGGTGGGCGAAGATCATGCGTGTGAGAAATGAGCTTAGTAATAATGGAGCCCAAAAATCGGCGTACTGGCGCCAGCGGAAGGCCCCAGGGTTTATGGGGGGGAGCACAAAATTCTTCTCGAGAGATTCGACCTTTTTGCCAGGGTCAATAATTAATACGTAACTTTGACCCACACGGAAGTGTATCCTGCTGAAAAAAGATTCCGACTTTCAGGACCATCTGACTATCTTCAGCTTCCTTGGATGGAATCACAAGTGTCCTTGATGTTTCTGATGCTTCTGAAAGCTTTCCCTGTTTCTTTCAGTTATTCGCGCAAGCCGAGCTTGACCCTTCTGGCGAATCT
>JARPRG010000294.1:3256592-3294262 GCA_031001745.1 Hartigia nigra
TCTCCTCTCTCAAGTTTCATGTAGGATAGTTCCACATCCACTTGATGCGCTATGGAAGTTCGCATGATTCCCGTAAATGTTCCTAAGCAAAAGAAGGAAGAGCACACACGATTCTGGCCTCCGGCTCGAAGACGTGATTTTCACGGTCGATCATGTTTGAACATTCGAATGGCCGAACGTCGAAACGCGGAAATGACCACTCGGAATGGCCACTTGTCCCAGGGAATTCCAGGACAAGTGCCTATGCCACTACTTGAGCCACGAGGCAATCCGAGAACCTGAGATCTTCATACTCTTGAGATCTTGAGGAAGCGCGCGCATCCTGACTAACGTCAACGAGAGACTAGGAGACACAGTGATGGCTTCCATCCAGGCGAAGCGGCTTAATATCTCAACATTGTGGACACAAGTAATGGGGCCTCTGCGCTTTGGAACGCTCTAGTGCCTCTGGGATCAGAGGTTCTCACCTCGTGCACCTCAGGTACTACGTAATGCATGTAATAGATCAGTGTGTGTAAAGAAAAGAAATGAACAAGAAAATGGCAACGATCCAAAAAAAAAAGAGAAAGATGCCATTATACCCATTAAGGGTCGAGTACGAGCGTGGTGGGCTAATTGATAAATAGCGAAGACGTAAAATTTCGCGAGTATCTGATTAATGGACCCACATGGAAATCCATTAATTTAGTCTTTATTTGTTGGTATCACTATTGAGGATACTGTAGTAGTAGCGTATCTTTCAACAGACGTGTTCCTCCCGAGTTTGAGGGTACCGCGTGGGCGAGAACCCGTGGGCCTTTCGTATGTGGTCTCACGCGAGGCCTACGGGCCCACTGCTTTCTGGGTTATTAAAGCAAGTCCCAGGTCCCACCGAGCAGCTGAGCGACTCCCATCAGGCCCCGCAAACTCAGCAGCGCGATGCGGGTCAGATCCCTTTACGAGGATCTCGGATCTTTCGCGTGGGAGGCGTCGACAATGGCCGATTTGACATCAGAACTCAATGTCGCCTTTTATTTCCAAGGCGTCCCCAACGTCTCAGAACGTCGCCAGGGTGTCGAGGAGCAATATTACGATTATTTTTGGTTCATGACGCTATCCTGTCGAGTGTGTGACTCATCACGTACAAACAATGGACAATCGATCCAGGAAGAGACTTCCGAAAAGCAAAACGAGTTCAGGCCCATTGGCTCATAACGATTGCGCAAATAAATTCCAGAAAAATTCTCAACGGTATAGAAATATCGTGCGCGCTCCTGTGTATACGTAGCCCATGCTTACCAATACATTACAGACACATCGAGACCACAGCAGAGCCTCGAGACATGCAACCCGAGCAACAGAGCACGATGCACGTGATGCACCTGCTCGGAGCTCCAAGTGCTTCCCAATCGCTGAAAACTCTACGGTTCTCACTGATTCAGAGCTAATGACTAATATCAACAGTCATCGTCCTGGAATCATATTTTTTTTTTCTTCCAAACCTGTAGACGCCGCTTACAGATAATTTTATTCATGCGATGATATATATCCTGGACGTTAATAACGATGCCGTGTGAACATTAGCAGCCGGATTAAATATGGATCAGCCTTGCTCTTTTGAGGAAATCGCTCACGTAAACGTCATTAGTCATTCGCAGAATCGGATGAGATCGGCGCAGAAGCATGACGCAAATGTTTATTCAGTTCAAGATCTATCACGTTTCTTGATATTGAAGCGAGGAGGTAAAGACGCAAAAGTGATTTAAAGAGAATAAAATAAAGATAAAGAAAAAGAAAAAATATAGATTCGTATCATCATCTCTTTCTTTCTATGACTAGATAGATTATGATACGTAAAGATGAGAAGGTGATTAGGTGAGGATTGGCTTAGAGGACAAGAGCGAAACCCACGCGCGTCTTGCCTTGGGGGGTTCAAACGAAATCTAACGCAACACAATACTCATTAACGCGAACGGTCGCTTCGTTTCTAATTATCCATTCACCGACGACTGGATCCAATCGGAGCGAGTCAATCACTCCCGCATCGTTAATATTCAAAGTAAACGTCACGTTTCGTCACACCTTTCCAGGAGAAGTGATTCTCAGTAGGAAAAAGAGAGTTTCCACTTTCCCGATGTCGCTAAGAAGATGGGACTGATGCGTCGAGAATAAGTTCCTTGGAGAGCTCGTGGTCTATAGAAAAGGATAAAGGCGACTGCAAGAGGGAAAATTGAAAGAGGGAGAGGGACGAGTAGGAAAAAAGGAAAAAAAAAAAGAAGTGGAGAAGAACGCGGATCCTAACCGTAATAACCAGTTAAACGTTTCACGAGCGGCGACGTCTAAAACTAATATCGAACGAAACCCACAATTGCGGTCGCGTTGCGACTCGCTACTGTGGACCACGCCTAAGAAATTTAGTCCCAGGGCATGAGGCCGATTCCCATTATAAGGTGGATCAACCGCAAAGCAATGGCCAATAATTTTACCTCGGGTAGGATTAATTTTGAATGCCATTAGTTAGCACATGCCGCCTGGGATGGTACGTACGGATTGTTATTTCGTGCAGCCGTGCAGCCGTGCAGTCGACTGCCATTGCATCTGCCTTCTTTTTATTTTTTCTTCTTCTCCTTTTTCATATTCTTCTTCGCATTCTTCCTCTTCTTCTGTAGCCGTGATTGTTGCGCACGTCGCTGCTACCGTATTATGAGAGAAGACGCCAACGCATTACGCTCCCTCGCTGCGTGGCGCCACCTCGAGCGGCCATTCTGATTGAATCGGCTGCGATCCTGCGATTCCCTTGGGATTCCAAGGTAGCACCGATCCTCCCGACTCCAACGCGAATTCCTGACAAGCCGATACCTCATTCGGGATGTCAGCGTCTCTTGAACTTTTACGTCCTGAGTCTCTGCGTTATATACGTGACACGCCCGAGGAAAAAAAAAATATTGTCGATTGATAGATAAAAGAAAATGGA
This sequence comes from Hartigia nigra, assembly GCA_031001745.1. NCBI lineage: Eukaryota > Metazoa > Arthropoda > Insecta > Hymenoptera > Cephidae > Hartigia > Hartigia nigra. The sequence continues at coordinate 3,259,546 of JARPRG010000294.1, forward strand.
GAAAAACGTATGTAAAAGTCGAAGGTCTATTAAAGCCGATATCAGGCAAGTATTGGCCGTATGTTCGGAGTCGCTCACGTATCTGCTTTGATGTGCACCGCGCTGCATTGTGGATGCATTATAATGCATACCCACTAAGTCGAGCCCTATGTTGGTATTATGAGTCCTCGTGTTGGTGCGTTCAATAATCAAAAGTACCAACCCGCGCCACGGCTGAGATTATATGAATAGAAAGGCGCCGTGATACGTGATGGGCGTGTGCAATTGAAAATCATATTACGTAAAGACGGGGCAGCCGCGCCGAGTGAAAATTTGCCGATTCTTTTCGAATAGGTTTGACCTATTGGCTTCCGCGCTTCCCTGACATTCGCCCCTTAGACGATGCCCAACGGATATAGGGAATCCCTTTATTGGATTCTGGCGCCACGAGGAAGTCATTTTCGATTGGATTTGATGATATTCCACAAAATGAGCATGAGGGTGTAAACGTGTGAGGTCAAAGAGAAAGAAAGCCTAAAGCAAGTGTACGACTGTAAGTGCAAGTACATGTACAGGCGGGGTGAGCGTGTATTCGTAGAAAATGGCGAATGGCTGCGGCAGACAGAGGGAGCTTCCGCGCTACGCGAATCCGAGGCTCCTCTGTAATTTGTGCGGTCGAGGCCCAACGGGTTCCCCGATACGGGGCCCAATGATATTTTACCCCGGAGAGCGTGTCGAGGATCAGACAGGAAGCTACGGGAGATCCAGTGAAGCCCACTCCGATCCGGACCGCTATCAGTCGCAATTATATCGCTGCCGGCCATTTTAATCTCAACTAACCGGCAAAAAATGTAATAACTTTTTTGTCGGAGTGCAGGCATTACGAGCCCTCGAGCGACCAAGTGGGCTTAGCTAATACGAAGGCAAATTACGAACTCACGAGACCCAAACCAGGCTCCGAACAGTCTGGGCCAACCCCTGGGGGCCTTCTTGAAGCGATACACCATTAGGCCCATATAATTTCATTTGGGCCCTATGCGACGCTTCTTTTCTAAATCTCCGATCCTTTTAGATCCTTTTACCACACTCTTTCCACTCGCTCTTCTATTCTTCTAATATTTCTCTGATCTTTCTCCAGCATCATCCCTTCTCTGCTTTATCTTCCCGGATTCTAAGAATCTAAGAACAGCGTCGTCTGGTCGCCAGATGGAGGATAGCAAACTACTCGTAACGAGGAGGTGTCATTGTTCGGTCGTTTCTGCAATTGCGTCATCGATGACCGCGCTTGCCGTCGTAGAAAGCATACAAATCCAAGCCGGCAATCATTTGTCAGGTAACAACGGCGCTGTACCAACCATGCAAGTATAGCCTATCGTACCGAGAGACATGGATTAAAGAAGTTTCTTACATTGCATCGCGGTGCATCGCGGTGCATCGCATGGGAGAGTGATATTTCTATCCCAGTGAGATACGACGTGTTAATAATCCTCGCGGCATTCAGAAATTGATGGTTGGAGAAAACGGGATTTATTAATCTCCCCGATTGTTGGATAGACTCTCGCGAGATGGATCATGGATATAACTCTATCGACATTTCCAACTGATCACGTACTTGTTGCCTTCGCTAAAAATCTAATCCTAATCCTTTTTATACCTTGCTCGAACTAATTTTTCATTTTCTTTATTTTCCAAAATACTATAAGCGATCGTACAAGAGTCTCTTACGTACGATCGCATGACGAATCGTTACTCAATTTGTAGGATCCTTTCATTAACGGATAATCGCAAGCCCACGATCGATTGAGAAAGATCGACGAAGATCGCAGATGTCGACGTGTCGATAGATCTATACAATTTTATGCAATCCTCGTACATTAAAGAATTTTCCAGTCGCGACATAACACGTACGGATACATGCACGGATTGGATCTATAGATCAATAGTTATCGATTGACACGTATAATGCCGATGATTATTAAAATGACAGTCCGATTAGAAAACTCAAGAGAATCTTTTCTGTCACCCACTATAAATCCTGTCTAAGCTAAGCCTGAACGACTGCATCCCTTAAAAAGAGCAATGGGCCTCTAACCGAATTCCAGGAACATCTTCTCGTGGCGGAACTGGGCCTGTATAAGGCCGATCGATCCGTGACAAATCATAGGATGAACACGAGGCCCAAAGTCCAGGGAGATATATGTGCATCCATGACTCTGAGACTCACTGTGTATCCACGCATGTCTCTGGGCTCTCTGAATATTAACGTATTACAGATGCGCCATTTATCGAGGCTCGTATTTTCCGTACAATGGCCGCGGCCGGTGCCGCGAGGCCCGATCTCGTGGTAGAATGATTGATAATCGATCGGTCGAGCGAGGTCTCGCATATCCAACGAAGATGAATTCGTTCTGCGCCGAGCCCTAATTGTGCGCAGTCAGTGGTCCACCGGTGAAGATTCTGGCGAAGCTACGAACACTCTTCCTCGACTCCTGATCCCTACAAGTACCTACCTATACACAAAATACAAGTACATCCCATGCAGCTACAGAATCCTTGATGGCCCCCCATTGGTTCTAGCCTACTTGGAGAATATCGAGAATTATTTACCGGTACAGACAGGACTTCCCTCGTTCGAAATACCAGAGATTCCTCGAAGAAAACTTGAAATTCCTATAAAGAATCATGTGGAATGGAATCTGCCGGCTTTAACAAACGGCCGGATCAATGATGATTCGCGAATAGCCGGAAGCGCTTCTCGGACAGTACGGAGCGCAGGCTGATCTCATCCAGGACAAATGATCGATGGTCGTGCTGCCGATCGACTTGATCGATCGGGGCTTCGATTGTTTCTAACGATCGACCTGCTCGCGTATCGAGAGAGACCTGTACCTTGTAGCTGAGCATTGCGCAACGCATCTCCCTTGTTTTCAAGTGTAAACACGAATGAGAAAAATTGCTCTCCACGCATCTTGTTTTGTTTTTCCATTCATTCACCGTATCCACGTCTATACAGTGCTGATACCTATGGCTAGATCAAAGTTATCACTCGTGAGAGTATGGCGTGCTCTGAGAGAGGAGAGGAGAGGAGATGAAAAGATGGTTGAGATGACATATGCGACACGTGAGAACCTCTGTTTGGGTAGACGTTATATGGGAAGCACCTAAACGAGGAGTCATAAAGCAAGATGATCCCATAAATGTGTTTCTACTTGTTAGGCCTGGACTGGTGCGTGTCAACCTCCTGGAGAAGGCATCTTCCGCTCCTCCTGGCGACACAATGTGAAAGCCTCCCGCGACAACTTTATTAGAGTCTCAGGGGATAGAGGACGACTCGGGCACCAAACGGGAACTCAGTGGAATCAGTCTCATACTCTGAAATGGATTTACATTTCGACTCGCCGGTATTTTACATGCGCTATTGTTGGCTGCCAGCTTGCTTACGTTTCTTGGAGATAAATAACGGGCTGATTCGTTTCTATACTGCGGCCGCTTCGTTTCTTCGAGGAAATCAAGCTAGAGGAGAAGGAGGTGGATAAGAAGAAAGAAATGAGTGGAGCAAGTCGGGACCAGGGAGGAAAGAGGGGAACGCGGAGAAGATCACATCTGCATGAATTCTCTGAAAATAGCCGATTAACGCATCGACAGGTTCAAGAGGAATACGTCAAACGGAAGTGCAGCCTAATTGCAGCTTTGTGCCGGAGTTTTTCGAGTGCGCAAGCGCGCCGAATATGACCGGAGGCTCAATGAGTTTTGCGTTTCACCGTCGTGATTGCTTCCATATACGGCGGATGCTCCTAGGAGAAATTCAAATTAAAATCTCCGCCGGAACGATGACGGCTTGTAATGATAACGAAGCGCGTCGCCGACGTTAATAACTCGGACGGATCAGATGATCAAATGACTAAATGAGTGAGAGCAGATAATTTTTAGCCGGGGTACCCAGATTATTCTCGGTGTGGTCGCGGCTCATTGGCAATCGATACTTTTGTTCTTTTATACACGGAGAGTGAAACGTTCATAATTTATTGAACGCTACGAAGTATTCGGAGAGTGGGGAAGAATAGAAGATGGCAAAGTGACGATGGCTCAGTTACACGCACGGATTAAAAAAAGAGTATGGCTCTAACGAGGATGCTCGGCGAATCATAACGAAAGTCTTAACACGCAGCTGCCAACATGACAGGAAGATTATTAATTTCGGTAAAGCAATTAAAAGTGGGAACGCACGCCTGGGCACACTCGCGGAGTATCTCTAACTATCTATCTATTCTATCTATAAACTCGAATGGAATGACAGCTGAGAGCCAGCGTCTGGTTGGCTAGAAAAGTCGGAGGCGCTTTGAAAAATAACCGTTTGGCGCCTTGGTACTTGGCGGGTCGCGAGCGCGTGATTGTAACAAATTAGTTTGGAAATAAATAGACCCTGGGGCCGATTTATTATTATTTATGATACAGAGCCAAGCTGTGCCCGAGGAGCTTGGGGAGGAGGAGGCCGAATCAGAGAACCATGGAAAGAAGAGCCGCGTGAGCGAGGTGAGCGGGGCCCAGGAAGACCCAGAGAGAAAGGTCCAGTCCTCGAGGGCGAACATCTCGAACTGCCGTATCGATTGGAAACGAGAATTTTTTATGCAGCCATAAGATATGGTGTCGATCGACAGATCGACCATTGACCTCTTGGAACCAAAGTCGATCCAGCAGTCTCGTCCCTATATGTATAACCGTTACTTCCCATCTTGAATTAGGTCACGTCATAAAAAATCCACGATTCAGGTATTTTGGTCCAGCACGAATTCACTCCGTGACATGATTCGTGACTACTGCTAAAGACACAGACTGTACGTCTCTACCTGCTTTTCAAGTAAAGAGGAACGAATATCTAAAATCTTGCTCGAAATTTTCCGGGAATATTCAAGTCTTGGTAGGTTAGCGTACAGGGTGCAGTACCTATCAGTGACGTATTGATGGACGTGAACAAATGACAGAGCACAGGTAGGGGGTGCTCGGAACCAAGCAGGTTCAACTAACAAAGAAGAGAGCGGTGGTTCGGGCCCGTCGAGCATTATCATATTATACTCGTTTGTAACTACAAATTGAGTTTCTCCCATACAACCTGGACGCCATATTGTACCCCATCGGCCCCACATGGTTTCAGACTCCTTATCCTCAAACTGACACCAGGTTCTTCATTGACAGCAGCTGCTTTCTTTCTCTCTCTTTCTCATTCACGCAATCAGTATCCTTCCTGACTAATGCGCAGTTACAGGAATCTACTTACCGATTGATCTTTCGCTGATCTGCTCTGCCTAGTTACGTCATCGTTGATCTGTTTATCCACTTTTTTCATCTGGGTCGCTGCGATACATAGACAGAGATATACACACCCTTGGGCATCATTTCTCATCCTACTCAGAACCGTCTCAGAAATGATTTCACTTAAGTAGCTGAGATTGAAGCGCGTCTCAGTAATATATTCGTCTGGCTCTACCGGCAGATGACTAATCCCTGATTTTGCGTGACAACCGTGAAGAAACTGTTACACATTGTCCGTTGTTTGGAACCCGGGTGTGTTGCGTGGGCGATATTACTGTTACGTTTATGCGAGACAGACTGCTGACTCTCATTACCAAGCTCCTCCTCATGAATTAACATTTTCGAGAGACTGCCCCAAGGAGAGGAGGAATTCCCTGCTATAGTTCAATGGGCCCAGTTTCCTTCTAGGATGAATTATCAGTCAGACCGGAATGATCAGTGGGATCGGTAAGAAGCAGAGGCCAATCATCCCCAAGGAAAATATTATAAGCCTTCAAAAGTGACCCGAAGACTACCGAAAGGACACGAGCGGAAGTGAGCAATAATGAGGTATAGGGTTCACAGTCGATTGGAGGCTTGCCGATTTTTATTGCCAATCGTTAGCATAGGCTTCTCCTTTCATCCGTATCGTGATCCTTCCCGGGTGGGTCCACGAAGGCGTGCTTCTAAGAGGATGCCGATGGTTTAGCAGGGCCCTAAACGGTCTTACCGCGGTGCCCTTTGCTCTCTGATGAAATGCGTTCACGTAATTCAAAATGAGAAAATAAAGGAATAAACATTTCCCAAAAAAGGAGCCGAGAATTATTGGTAAATCCAGGAGACACTCCTTGCCGCATTTCCGACTTCATCCATAGATTGGATTAGCCTCAGTGGGTCAGAGTGGGAGGACAATAAAGTACAATGGATAAATGCGAAGGTCCAAGACGAGACGCGTAATACGAAATACACGTGAATCGATTGGCCAATGAATAAATGTAAAGTCATCGGGTGCTTCCTCCCTTGTCGATGGGCGACGTCATTTCCGCTGACCATTTAAAGCGCAAGGCGTGCGCCCGAGGTCGTGTTCCAATTGCCCAATAGAATCGTACAGTCAAGCGACACCTTCGCCACCTCCGGCATCATCGTCCTCGTCATCCTCACTACCTTACCTAGAGCGACGATAGGCGTTGCGCATTGCGCGAGTGCTCGCACGACACTCACCAGCCCTGAGTGCGAGCTCAGCGACTCTGCAGAAACATCTACGGCTGCTGGTTCGCCGCCCTCGCAGAGATACAGCCTCAAGATACCGATCCCTGGATCTGCTATCTCGTATCCAGTGTCGGCCAAGTAATTACCCGCAATTCTCACTCTCTGCCTACCTAGCGTGGCGTGTCTCGTGGTGGATAGTCGGCCCGAACAGTCGCGCAGAGATGGGAGGAAGTCGGGGAGAGCCACCACCCACGGTCCTGGGGTTGGCCAGGCGTTCACTCTCTGTCTGTTTCTTGTGCGCCTTGTGCCATTGCGTTTACATTGCACTTAAGGCTGTAAGCTGTAGGAGCCAGAGCTTGCGAAATCATTTCTATCGACAAAGAATTGTTGAGATTAGTCACCAAGCGCCTCGTGGCACTCATGGGAGAAACACGTACCTATACGATGCACATACGTTATATGGTGTCAACGGCCACCACAACAGTAGATTATGAATCATGAGTCAATGGGTCTTTCCTTCCGACTCTTATGTGAAATCTAAGAGCGCAACGTGCAATGCAATGCCGGAATAGGATAACGAAGAAAGGGACGCTGAGGAGATTAGAAAATTCATTAGGCTATCTAAAGACCGTACAAGAGCGTTGTGGAGCTCTGGGATGTTCGCCAAGATTTACAGAGTAAAGTAGGTGTACGGCAGTGCGGTAGAAGCAGTTAAACCGAATGCAGTGTCTTCGAGCTGAAAAGAATCCTCGTCCGTGGGAACTCGTGAGATCGCGGTATACTCGTCTTGATGTATGTAACTCAGGTAGAGGCTAGGAGATGGGAGAAAGAGAGAAAGAGAAGAAAAGGAACGGCAGAGGGAGGGAGAGACACACACACACAAGAAGGTGCTGAGGTAAAGGGGTTAAAAGAGGCAAAAGAGGTAAGAGTGTTGCTCGCGCTAGCCGAGCAGCTCATCACTCGCGAATTAGCCCGCAACTGGCTGCCTTCCAGTACCACTTCTTATTCTTACAGTGGGCTGGAATACACACGCACAATTCGATCTCTGATGAGAGTTTACGAGACACGACCTACCATATAGTTCCACATATTGCTCTTGCCTTTAAACCTGCGAGTGCCTGCAGAGACCAGGTCTACGCTCTTGTCTTTTCATCTGTCTGGCTGTATCAGCGGATTGTTAGCGTGTTTCCCGAGTATTACGTATAACGTAGTGCATTATGCGAATACGTTACAGGAAAGGGCAAATCCGTGAACGACGCCAGGCGCCGCGCCGTTGAAACCTATCGGAGCTGCTGGCTACGCCGAGTAGAGAAGATCGCGAAGACTTATCGAAACTCTTCTGTGATCTCGATCACGATCCTGCACGAAGCTGAACGCGCAAGATCTTAGATAGCCGAGGAAACGTTGACGCATTTATGCATGAGGTCGCTCGTCAACCTCGCGTACCTTCTTCGAGATCAGAACAGATACAATGTGGGTCCCACTGGCCCAGAAGACCCTGTCAGACTCTGTTACCCTTTTGAAAGGTTTCACTTATCTCCGAGGCTTTGTTTTGCATCTTTGCCAAAAATCTTACGAGGCATAATTTTTCATTTACCCTCTCGAGATCTTATCTTGCGAGCAAAGGATGCTGCGGGTAGAGTCCTTCGGGGTAGCACGCACTCCCTTAATTCATGAGGGAGAACTTTCTTCGGCTTTGACTTCCTTCGGTTCGTCCTACCACTCCCTTGCGATCATCCTTATGCTCCGATTTCCGTCCGCCGTCCCTCTCCTCTCGCTGGACCCAGCGCTGGACTTATACGCTTTCCTGGAACCCCTAGGAAAGTGTCACAGGGTGGACAAATTGTTGGCGCATTGTCGGCCAACCAGTACCAGCGTGCGGCTTCTCTCACGCTTTATCAGACTCCTGCGCCATTTTACTCTTGCACCGACCGAATCCTTATGCATCCTTTGAGGAAGTGAACCAAGGTGCTCAAATTCTTTTCGATTCACGCAATCCAATGGAATTTCCGTTATAAGGAAGTAACGGGTGAGTATGCAGAATAAGTAATGGCAATCCATGCAAATATTTCAGGTTGACATCTAGGAACTGAAGAGACGCATACGCGTGGGTATTATACGAAGGAATAAAATGGAACACCTGTCGAGCGTGACCTGTCCTGTTAATGGGTTAGGCTAGTAACGAGTGGGTCAGCTGGCGGTTGGGAACCGCTGAGTCGTGTCTGCGACCCATGACCCTTCGCCCACACGAGGACGCCATGCACTACAGTGCGATGCGGCAGGCTAGGGGCCAGTGCAGGGGGTCGGGACCGGGACCGGGACAGGGACGGGGTTCCGGGGCCCAGAGCCAAGGGAGGAGAGGAGCCACGTTCAGCCGGGTTGGGCCAGGTTGGGGCCTCAGGGTACGAGAAGTAGAGGAAAGCGGGGAGCTCGGTCGCCGAGCTCTCGAGCTGGCAACCTCATCGCGCACACAGGTTCGCGCAACCTGCAAACTCGTACCAACTGCAAAAATACTCCCTCGCACAAGACACTCCTGCGTAGACGACGACCGGCTTTACCCTAAAGCCGGCTTTACGCGGATAGGTCACAGCAAGGCAACGTCTGCTCCAGGGATAGCTTCAATCTCGACTATTCTTTCAAGTTCCATATTTTACACTATCAATAAGGAATAAGCAATTACACTGTCAAAATTTTCCATAATGTATACATCGGTTAAAAATGACTCGAATTTAATTCAGAAAATCACATAACTTGATAGAAAGACTAAAATTCCCTAGAGCGAAACTACAGAGTTTCTCGTCAATGCGGACGTCGTTGTTGTCGGTCACAGGGGCGTCGCGTTCTCGTGGAAAACAGGAAGATCGCTCATTGTCGGTTTTACAGCCAACGACTGACGCTTTTACACCGCAGAATTGGCCGCAAAGCCAATCTCAATGCGATCTCCCGCAGGCGATATTACAGAACTGCGGAATACAAGACAAGTCGCGGGGTTGTGGGTCGTGTCCCATCAAATGATACGGCCACAAGGCGATTCCCAGTGGTGATCATTTAACCGGAAGTTGACGCGAGTATATGTAGCTGTTACTCAAAGCATTAGGAATGCCGAGAAACAAGGCCCACATTCCAAAGGTATCCTCAGCATATGGTCATCATATTATGTAGAGTGTAGGTATACGTGCGGAGAATAGAATGAATCGCGAATATTGGCAATTTTCTCGCGGCGAGTCGACGATACGTAGAGTTACGTTGTTGAGTTATGGAATAGGGCCCAAGAGTGTAGAGTGAGTCGTGGCATGAGTTACGACTGACCCCATAAATCGCAGGCGGGTCGCACAGTAATTGGCGGGCCCAATCCTCGCACCCAATCAGTGGGCATGTGTCTGATGTACGATGACATCGCGTATTACCAGCAATTTACACGGGGAAAATTAGGGCTCGCGCGGTCCGTGCACCTTATTGGGACCATTAATGCTCTCAGATGTTTTACGAGCATTCCCGAGTCTGTATCCCTTTCTTCTGCTGCATATAAACCCCTTTGAAACCCTTACGCTTCCATTAATTGTTCTCATAACAATACGCATCCCGTAGATTTTTTCTTAAGACCCAAAGCCAGATGGAATCGAACGATTGAAATATCGAAAAAAGGCCCGCGAGGGCCACGATCGATCTTTAAGATCCCCGCCCCTCACGTGACCAGGTCTCAGATCACGCACCAAAAAATTCCCAAGAGATCCTCCTCCTCCCTCCCTTCGAACATTCGAATTTATGGCTCAATCTCACGCTTCGTTCTACTCCTTCTCTCAAAGGTCACTCTTCATGATAATTCCCATAGAAACTGGCCTTTGGCAATTAGTCGCCCACTGTTGACGTCGACAGAAAGAGTCCCGATATGACGTCCACGACGGAAGTACACAATGAACCCGTAGTTTCGTTGTAACAATTAGCAGTGTCTGAAAGACCCATTTTGTCTTCACAACTTCCCTAACCCTTTCTCTCTTTCTATCTCACTCCGTTCTCTGTATTCCATAATCCCTCCTATTTCTAACCTCGTTCTCATTATTTCTCAAGAAGTGGCAACGATAAACGTCCGTATTAGCGCGACTTACACTTCGCCTCGAGTGGGTCTGCCGCTCTACCGCACTGCTGGCTGGCATCATCATTTTCTTTGGCGTACTCGCCGAGCGCAACGTTAATTGTTCCAGCATCTTCTCCAGGAAAGCAGAAGCTAACCACGTAGATGTACCATACGATACGAGTAGATCAGGTATAATCATTAAGGTAAGTATTTTCATTTGAACTAAGCAGAGTATTTAGTTCCTCATCGAGACGAGGACATCTTGATGCCTAAAACCATGGAAAAAATTAAGTGGATATGTATAGGTATACTACATACATGAGTTTGGTAGGTTATATCGGTCTTCTTGGTAATGAGCAAAGATGAGGAGTGACGGTATCGTGTCCCCTAACGAGAGAGAAAAAAAAAAGGATTTCTTCAATCGGGTTGACGATGACGTTAATCCGGATGACTGACCGCTTAGAAAGTTCGACATTCCAGAACAACACGTACGGTATGCACTGGAATCAAGTAAAAGATTTCTCTGGATTCTAGCAGGAACTGGTTCATTAAATGAATCTTCGACTGCTCGGTTAAGTAGCGACCATCACTCTTGGATCACGGGCCACGAAGGTGAATTGGGTTTTTGGGAACGGTCGATTGTCCAAGAGTGCCCACGAAAACGGGAATCGACACAAGACTGTTATTAGTTGCTCCCACGCTCAGGGAATGAATGATTCGGAATGAAACGTGTTTAGGACAAGGAGAGGAGGAGAGATGAAGAAAAAAAGGTATACAAGAAAGAAAAGTGTAACTGTCAGAAAAAGTCGAGTGCTTCCGGACGGTAGATTAGCTGGGAGCGAACCGATGCGAGTCTAACTATAGCGAAGGGCAATTTGCGGGGACAATTTGTAGTTTGTACGCTTCTAATTTAAACTGTGGGTTTTGGTAATCTCGCCATTTCTCATGACGACAATTCAGAGTGAGTCGCAGTGCGCGGCCATCTGCCGGGAGTTTAGTGCGCGCGATGCTTATGTCAGCTCGGCTTGGTTGGCTGAGCGTCCGACCGCAAAACTCGCCCATTATTCCCAACGACGTCGTCGTCGTGGAAACGGGCAATGCAAGCAGCGTCTACGCGGTGGTTGATGCCGGTACGGTGGTAACTGCGGAAACGCGGGATCCACAATCCGCGAACAAGGAGGATCCGCAGGATCACTTGGCATTGGTATAGACACAGCTTCAAGGAAGAGATGCTGCGCTCGGAGATGAGTCCCACGTCCGAGAGCGACACTCTTGGTGTTATTCTTTGCCACTTGTTTTTTCGCACGGGACGCATAATCCTTGCGCGAGCACAAGCGCTCCCTAGGAATGCATATTTCGCCGGTGGTTCGCCCACGCCGCTGGCTGGTAGGTCCGATTGTTCTCAGGATAGCGTGGCTCTTCGAGAGTGTGGCTGCCTTTATGCCTGTATGCCTGACTGGCTGGCTGCCTTCTTACCTGGCTGCTTGTAGAGTATGCCTGGTTAGCTTTAGTTGGTTAGCTCTGCTAGCAAGCAGAGCGCCCAACCTTCAGCCTGGATACTCGGCATAGTTCGCCTACAGGTCCTCCAGCAGCTCTCGAGTGTTCTCTCGACTTTTATCTCCTTGGTCCTCTCTAGTATGTACCAGCATCTCTTTCCAACTCCGCGTTCTCATCTCATCTTATCTCATCTCGTCTTGTGTCCATTCCCCCGTACCCTGCGCACCTCCTGGACGTACCAGACTTCTCTCTCGAATCTGCTCTCCTCCGGAGGAGAGTCGCGCGCGATTCACGTGTGACGCATCGCAGCCACCCTGAGAACGCGCCCACGCGATACTCGCCTGCGATTCTTCGCCTGCAGGCTACACCTGCCTCTGCCATTCAGGTCTATCGGGTGACTCGAATAATCCTCAATGTGAACTAGCCATAAGGCCCAATGTTTCCAAGAGTATCGAAAGTGGTATACATTATGTCAGTGTCCTGGAGACTGTTTCACGAATCATTCTGGAGACTGGGACTCTTTCTTCTTCCGTGAAAGTCATACCGGACGTAAAGCAGAACGGAGCAGAGTCCCGGTCCAGATAATTACAGGTTGTTTCTCGTTCGGCTCTGCTCGTGGCTCGAAGGGTCTGCTTTACGCGTGCATGCACTACGAGAAAGATCTGCTCCAGCCAGGAAGAGTAAAAGAGAGAGTAAAAGTGGATGGGCCTGATTCTGGCCCTGAATGGGGTCTCGCGCACTCGAGACCTGGAGGGCTGGACCCACTTGCTGATTTATTGAAATACAGTGCGGGTGTAGAGGCTAATCGCGTTTTAATTATTAGACCATTCTTCGGCCTACAAGCCCAAGCAGCTACATGAGCTAGAAATATTGTACTTTTCAGGAAGACGTTCTTACCTTCCGAATGCGCACTCTAACCTGGAGCATATGCTTGTCCTGGTGAAGAGCAGTGCTAGCAGTACCTGGAAGGATTCTATAAGCCGTATCAGCGGAACCGCATGCGTGCAAAGTTTCTCCGTGCATATTCCCATGGGGTCACGGGAGATTTCTGGATTACGATGTCGGCTTTTGATAGAAACTTATATGGCAAGATAATGGATGATGCATTCGGCATTAAGGAAGTACGTGAGTCTAGACTCGGTTCGTCCTTATGGGTGCGTTTCAGCGTTATTCTACGTTTCTCCATCTCTCCCTCGCCTCCTTTCTCCAGCGGATTTTCCTTGAACGCGGAATTTCGCCATAACGATTCCACGGATAAAACTCGCCAACGGATTGGGTATGCGGAATGGTACGGATTCTCGAGTCCATCCGTGGGCTTTCTACCGGAAGAAGATTACGTGCATCGCACAGGTGCAGGCGTAGATGCAACCGTGAAACGACACATAGTATAGTAAACGGATACTGAGAAAGCAAAGATTTTTAGATTTGCAAGAATAGAATTGAAATCAGGACCAATTCCGAAAGTGCATCTTGATACGCAGGCTGGGCTGTGCTATCTTTTCTAATCCTAGTGTTTCTCGTACCTTTCTCCGCCAATCTTCTCGTACGAGTATCTTCAAGTATTCCCAAGTCTCGTAGTGTGCAGGGGCCGGGGCCATCGCTGGTCGCCAGAAGAGCATCAGCTGCCTGACAAGGCGTATAATTAATCCCTAATGACGCTGGCATAAATCCATCTCGGGAGGCCGTTTGCCTGTTCAGGCCGTCCGCAGCGCGAGCTTTACTAGCGAAATCAGCGCCAGCTTTGTCGCTGTCGTCCATTTTCCGCGTTATTTATGCGCCCGTCAGTCGCTCTTTGGATTCTAGGTAGCACGCCGTAATGCTAGTAACATAGACCAAAGAGATCCGTGCGATACAAAGAAAATCTTAACCGATCAAAGAGGCTGAACGAGGACCGAATTAAAAAAAAAAACAAAAAAACAAAGACAAAATCATTGATGAAATGGAAACTGGATCGGCATAATAAACTACCTGCCTAAAGGCGAGTTCTAGTTCACCGTTAGCACGATGCCATTTTCACAAGAGAATTATACCGTGAAATTCGCAGCTAAAGGTCGCGCATCTCTTAGCAGTAGAGAAACAGATGCACAGCAAGAGTGAAACAAGAGATGGTGAAATAGACGAGGAGAGATAAAGAGAAATACAAAAGCGCGAATCGGCATAGAGAAGATCCACACGCAGAGATCGCTCGAGATCGTTTACCTTCCTCCTGAGATTTCCAAGCGGCTAAGTGTTAAAGTCTAGATCCAAAGTGAGACCAACAGCATCTTACGTTATACCCACAGAGAGAGACAATGACGCGATAAAATCCTTTTACTATAAGGTCCATGTTATCGTGAACATGCCGTGTATTAAAAATATCTGGAAATTCCGTCACCGCTTTTTCCCGATGCCAATTGGTCGCTATTATAGTTCGATGCGTGTGAAATTGCAGCTTGGCGTGTGCCGTCACGACATACAGTCAATTTAACAGAATGTGGTTACATTAGAAATGTAAAGCTTTGAAATTATTTTAGAATACTTTATAAGATGCTGGTTCGGCGTGCGCAGTAGGCCTCTAGTATAATGTAAAATGGATCGGGATTATAAATCTCACGCCGATCTAGTTTACGATGTGTCCCCGGTAACCCGTTGACGTCATCCCATTGTAATCCCAACCCACGCGAGGTGCTACTGCCTACCACTGCAAATACCTACGTCGATTCCCGTTCTCTCGTCAATGCGTGAACTGCTGGTGAGACGACGTCCCCTGGAGTTACCACCTCCATCAACCTTCTCCACTGCGACTATTGACTCGACTGATCCATGGGCATCATGCCAGACGAGACTCACACTCGTGTCCAATGTATAACGGGGAGGGAATAGCTTCGCAGAATCGCTTTGCTGATAAATGAATAAGAAGAAGAAGAATAGAAAAGAAAGAGCATCTCGCACGATTCCGCGAAAAAAGGTATGCCGGGATACTCCCACACGTGAAGAGCGTGTGCGTTCGTCCGTGCAAGGTATGAACAGTCGCCTGGTCGGGGAGGAAGAGGGGATAGTCGTGAAGGTTGCGAAGGAGCCCGGATCACTTCCGACACTCCCAGAAGCCGCGCCGAGTCCCAGGGGTCAAGGGTAAAGCCTTCCGGATTTTCAGGAGCAGATAATACGACCTGGAGAAGCCATCCTGGGGCTTCAGGAGGAAGCGTCGGGGGTGCTGATGGAGTGCGGGCAATTGGCCTTTGCGATTCCTGGATGTATCTTCTATTCCTGGAAGCAAGGTGCACCAGCATCGCCAGCACGAGCACGCTCCGAGCACTGGATTGCGTTTCTAGAACAGCTCGTGGAGTCTCGGGTAGTCGACTGGCGGTGCCTGGTTGCGAGAGCGAGTCAAGACTCTGAAGACTCTAGTCTCTCTCGAGAGTTCTTCGCGAAGAGGTGAACTCCGGCGAAGAGGGAACTGGCGTACCGAATTGATGCACACGAAACGGCATGCCCGGAATGTTATAATCGCGAACCTTTGAACTTAAACCCGAGACTCCCACACCGCGATCTCTTAAAACCCCTTTCCATTCTTGGAAATTACCAGAGAGTCTTCTTGCTTCTCTTTACTTCTGCTCTTGCCTCTTCTTCTTCCTCTTCGTGGCTAGAAGCGTCGCTGATACCTTTCCACGAATCTCTCTTCTTCCTTCTTCATATGCTATATACATACGTATCTTTATCCGACTACTCTCTTGAAACGATCAATTACGAGCTTTAAACTGCAGCGCACCGATGCATTCAGCATCATGAGAATTGCGCCTATTGCCCAGTTGTTGGTTGTTAGTGAACTGGAAAGTTGGCAAATGGCGAAAAATGAAGAAAAGGAGTTACGCATATGAATGACGTTAAGGACCTCTGCACTCGCATCAGGAGGCACCTAGACAGTCAGAGAACGCAAGGATCTACACCCACAAGTGCCCGAGGGAATCTTACTCAAGTTCTGTACCTCCTCTACCCTCCTTGGTGCCAACTCGGAGCTCAACCACCTTCACCCCAGGGTGATATGCACTGCGCAGTGGGCGTTACGGTAATTAATTTTTCCTTGATAATTAAGATATCCAACCCGACACCGAAATATACCCGGAGGATCATCATTTTTCACCTAAATATCACGTGTCTCCTTGGCCGTTTACCATACCAGTGGAATGAATAAACAGCTACGCAGGATTTAAATGTTTAAACGAAATCTTCAATCTTCCAGCATCGTGTCTCCATGGCAACCTACCGCTCTATCTATTCCGATCCAGAGTCCTGAAAGCCGAGCACCAGGAAGTTCCAGGCCGTGAGGTCGAGCGTCTCGGTAAAAGACGAAGAGACTAGGGCGTAAAAGACGAAGGGGGCGGAGGAGGTGGAGAAGGCCCCAGTATGAAGGTAGTCGACCATCTGGTCCAGGAAGGTTTCGTGGCCTCGTCCAGATTATTAATTGTTTCATCTCTGCCTTATCCGCACCTCCTCTGCACGACTAAGCAAATACGGGAGGCGTAACCCACAGTGATGTACGAGCTTAAAAGCCCTCACGATCCCAGTGCACTGCGCGAGAGAGAATCTTATCTTCTGATTTATAATTTAAGGTGGGAGCCGCGTACTGCGGATACATCGGCGCCAGGATGTTTTCCAGTTCAGGAAACGTAATTGGTTGAGGCCAAGATTCAATCTGATAAAGAGAATCGACAATCCGTGAGAGGGACCTTCGAAATTCTATAGAGGCTCTCAGCACCATTCGTGCATACTATATGTATCTGTTCTGGCGTATTAAAGAACAGACATCATGTACGTAACATGCATATCGGTATGTGTGGCCACAGTCCATGTAAGTGCCGATAGGTATAGACCGTCTCTCGATGAGCAATTGATAATCTGTATCTCTCTAATTAGCCTAGAGGTTTCTCGCGATCGCATGTCGATCTCCCGTCTAAAATTACCACCTATGCGTCTCGGCTGTTCTACTAATTGCATCCAGGCTCGCGATTATCTTGATTATGAGTCGCACGGTACTTTGGGAAAAACCGTCAATTCATACTTGGCTATACCCTGTTAGCACGCATGTCAGATAGACGTCTTGAGGATGGCTGCTTAAAAAAAACGTAAGCAAACGTGGCGTCTTTAGCAATAAAACGCAATGTTCTAAGACACTTTAAGCTGTCACCGAATGGAGAAGGGTTCTCGATTCTTTTAAAGTTTTCGACTTTGGTATACCCGCTGCGAGTGCGAGAGAGAGGGTCTTATGGACACTTGCGTGCGTAAGACAAGGATAGACATAGCGATCATCGGAACCTCGTACATTTCCAAGTATTTTTCGCTTCGACAAAGAATCGCAGAACTCATTACGTAAATCCATTTCGAGAAGACTATTATCGACTCTGCAACATGACATGATTATTTAATCATTCATAATTCCAAGGTAATGATATTTCATCTGATTAGTCAAATAAGAAAAAAAAAAAAAAACAAGTGAGAATAACACACAACATTAACGTATATATCGGACTTGAATGTTTGACTCAGTTTTCCTGATCGCATGACGCGAGATCCTTAGATCATCGGAACTGGTCTGGGAAGATATTTGCATCCTGGTACAGAAGAGCGAAGAGCAGAAAATAAGAGACTAGGAGTATGGGAGAGTCAAGAGAGGGACTTCGATGATGCAACGCTTGATTAAGATCGTTACTGGTGATACGAAGATCGTCATCCAACAATCGACCGATCGATCGATCGATCGATCGAACGCTCCCTCGGATCCGCCCACAACGATTTACCCAGGGGGAACCACGCGCCCGGATAAGATCCCAGCCGATTTTTTCATAACACGTCTTGACTACATGTATATACCAACAGTCGATCGGGATGCTGCGATCATCCGAATGATCTTCGTGTAATTTCCTCAGATCTAGGATTCGCGATGGCGCTAGCTGCCGAACGTTAATAATATCATGTTGGATTAAAATTGAGAATTAATTCGATCACTAAGTTGATGACGATGATCGTTTACTTGATGACGTAAAACACGTACGCCTCTGAACAATTATTTATAATAACCTGGGGCATGCGTTTGCCGGTGCATTTGTACCTTTCTCCGGTTCTTGAAATGTTAACGTTAACGACTCCATCATCGCAACAATGTGGAACGCAGAAACACCTTGGTAAACGTTGACTTATGGCTCAGTGCCGCCACCCACTTCCTCATCCTCAAAACGGACTCCCACACGTAATGATAGGACGCCCTGCCTCCTGGAGCCAATGAATTTACACAAAAAATCATCATTCCGGTACTGGAGGAAAGAGCTATTATTATACAAGAAGATTTATTAAAATCATTCCTCGTTTACGCTCCACCCGAGAAACTTATTCTGCGCGGCTGACTGCTTCTTGCTTCTCGAAATTCTCAGGTGCACTTTCCACGCTCTGCCACCAACTGAGCTCCTGGTATCCTGTAACCGTATACCTGAGGGATTGGCCAGCTGGAACGAAGGGATGAAAAAAGAAAGTAAGGGATTGATTATTTATCGGTTCATAATATTGTTTCAGAGAATTGTATATTCGATCTCCAAAAATAGAATATTCGGTTTGTTTAATCGAACGAAGAAAACACGTTGATCCAGAAGAGCATATACGTCGAACCGACTGGACCAGTACTGGAGTCTTGATAATTTACAAATAAAGAAGCCGAGCCCGAAGCGCATGGCAATGGCCGTGCCCCACCCACAACTGTTAACATCTCGATGATTAAACCCTCCTTCGCTCAATAGAAACGATTATAGACTGTAACCCGTTAATTAAAGTTATTACAAAAATAAGAACCCTATTCAATCGCAAGATATTCCAAAAGTTCAAAGCCTGCAGTGCAACCGAAGTAATTTGATGTATGTAAAAGGAAGACGTAAAAGTAGGAATGAAGTGGTGGCGATGCAAATCCTGCCGGAAACGGGTCCGCCATTAGACTATGGAGGATGATGATGCATCGAATGGGCAAGGGGAGGAAATATATGGAAGGTGAATTCTGAGAGCGAGCATAAATTGAAATGCATCCAGCATTCGACATGTCGGTCGGATAAAAGAGATGCGGAGGCGCCCCGAGACAATGCCCGTCGCCCACGAACCCCTCGCACATCCGGTGCGCTTTCAAGGAAGCTTTCAGATGCTGTGACACATATCAATTAATTTTCTCAGGTCCTTCGGAGGTCCAACGTTGTCTCGCGCCAAGGTAAAACGAACTGCCACATTCCCATGAAATTTCCGGAGATTGACGGATAGCGGCCTAGTGGCGACCAAACGGAGCACACCAACGATCGAATCAATGGGATCGAACGATCAAACGATCGAGATATTGCTCGGCGTGTGGCCCGCAGTAGCCAGATCGGGTTGACTTTATTGGTGGGCAGTCGAAGCTTTATAGCCTACTAAAAGCAACGGGTGAGTGGCGCCAGCCGATTGCTTGGAGTCTTCTATAAATTCCGGTGAAGTCTCCCCAGCGTCCCCCCGTAGGAACTACTTTGTTTCACGATTCTCAGACGCCCACATTTCTCCGACTCACTTCACTGCTTTACTATTCCTTTGCTATGACACCCCTTGGCCTCCCACCTGTGACCGCCCCCAGTCCCATGGAGACATCCTACATGACGCTCAGCGTTACAGTGTTCCTACAGCCAGCACGCGCTCCGTTCGGTGTAAAGAGTTAAAGCGCTACGTGATCGAATTTGATAAACGAGCCACCGTTTCGAGAACGGGAGGTGAATCCGAAATGGCGACGAGCAACGATTCCTCGAAATTAATCGAAAGCCAAATCTTCAGCTTCCTCATGATCGTCGACTGACTGACTTCAGTCTGAATAGACTGTCCAAGTGTCTCTGGAGACTATAAAACCATTTGGACATAAAGAGCCAAGAACCCGTTAGTCTGAACCACTGTATAGTCATATTGGGATCCATTTGTCGGATTGCCAGAATTCCTAGAGTAATAGAAAGCGAACGAGAGGGAGAGAGACGAAGTCAGATTTACAAGAAGATCCAACTGGATGATTATATCGTGGCACGTGCTTCTACGATTTCAGGATTGACTGGTTCGCGCATCGGTAGGAGCGTCTACGCGACAGACATATTTTGAATTTGAGTATCGGCGTCGATGACATCAGAGTACCGAATGGATCTCGCGTCCAAAGATCGCAGGATCGTCGCTGGCTACGCTATGACGCAACTCAATAATTCTCGCAACGCGACCACCGACCTCTTTCGAATGGCGCTCTTCAACCTGTCATTACAGACCCGCGCTATGAAATAAAATCAGTACATCCCCTGTCTCTTCTTGTTCTTCTTCTTCTTCTTCGTTAACCCCGCATGCTCTAAGCGCAACCATCAAGATATTTCACGCATGCTATTATTACAAGACTTTAACTAGTCGGTGCTGATGATACTCAGTGACGGCTACGAGTCGCAAGGACTTTTTCATGGAACACGATCCCTGACATGTTAGCAGAATCTTCCTTTCTATTTTCGAATTTTTCGATTTCTTACCCAGAAAGGTAAGAATAAAGCAGGAATTAGACATTCGGGCTCGACGCTCGTTCCAGTGCATCGAGTAAAAGGATCGAGTATTTTTATGCAAAGTAGGACCTTATTCTCATGAAATACTTGAGCCGATACGCAACGCTCAAGGATTACGTTAGGCAGTGGAGGTAGTGGAGGTAGTGGAGGTAGTGGAGGCACTGGAGGCAATGCATCGGTGAGCCACTGGCAACGTAAGGATGATCGTGTACCTTCTCCTCGGCCTTTTTCCTCCTTTTCTTCGAGAGGTCGGTTCGAGCCTCTCGCTACCCATATCGCGGAATTAGATTACGTATCTCACTGGCCGTGATTTATTTATCGCTCCCCGTAGCTCCTTGAGGTGTGCTGTGGGTTTCAACACCTTTTGACGCGTGTATTTACGATTATGAGAATTACACAAGGCAATTAGAGCCAAGCGGCAATATAAATACGGATAATTGTGCATCGAGGCTCCATCGCGGGCAAATTGTGCGACGTGAAAAAATGCTGATTAGCCGCGGAAAATGAGCGATTAAGCGTGAAATCATTGCTGGTACTAATGCTACAGAGTTAGAGGAGATATACTGATGATTGGGGAACTCACTGATCTTGCTGATGGACCTCTATTCAGATTCAATGGAGAAACGCATTGTCCTTTTCCGTAGAGATTCCAATCCTTCCGCGACATCCTGCTCCAGGCTCTCACGATGTCCACTTCCTTCTTCGTCAAAAGACTCACTTTGCTTCATTCCTGGACAGAGATTATAAATCAGACATCTTCAAGAGAAGTAATTAAAAGTCGATCAAGACTCGCCAGAAGAAGTTTAACATATCCTTCAGTCGGACCTTTGATCTCGGCAAGAGGATGCGAATGCGAGCAGAAGTATGTATATCGACCGTTAACCCTAATTATATTTGCGTAATGTCACCGTTTTTGAAGATCGACTTAATTAATGTTAACGTTCAATCGTTCAGTGTAACTAACGTAGATTAGCCGAGATGAGATTTAGAAACTGACAGATCAATGTCATCTATCTCCTTCTGAATACATCCATGGATCGCACAGAGGAGTAAACGCAATTTCAAGAGGATTCAGTTCGTCTGTCAAGACGCGCGTGAACCTTCGACACGAATGATTCGAAAGGATTGGTCTCTCTCCATAAAGATAGCAATGGGATACTATATAAGTAGATGTAGAAATATAGGAGAAGAAGAAGAAGAGGCAGCGAAGTATTTCCAGAAGAGGAAGGCGAGTATTGCTCTCGTCTCGAGATCGTGAGAAGTACTCCAGATCTCTGAGCAGGATCTAGCAGGGATCGCGAGCAGTTAGAGTCAGATCGCTAACAAAGTGAGGATCAAATAATAACACGTTATGATCGCGTTGGCCGAAGATAGATGGCGCACGGTGTGAGTGAATAATTTGATAATGGGCGCCGCGGCGTTCGGCTTTCAGTGTTCGCCAAGAGGGCGTCCAGGGACTGTTCACCCCTGTCGCAGCATCCACGTATATCCGAGAGAACAGAAGAAGAGCCGCAAGAAATACACAGCTAGGAGGGAGAGCGAGAGGAAGAGAAAGATCGAGAAAGGAAAAGATCGCAGCGAGCGAGCCGATCGTTGCTCGAGATCTAGCGCGGCCGTGCGCGATCCTGCCTCGATCCTCGGATCATCCCGGGAGATCACGGTTTCGTGATCCGCGCCGCTGCTTGCCGCTATATGCGCGCACGGCCTTTTGTACCATGTAAAGGGATATTCTATGCTTTTGCCATTTTTGTAGACGCGCTAATGGCGGATGATTGTGTGCCGAAGGTAACCCAGGTGAAAATGAACCGTCGCTCGAGTATTGCGATCTTTACTTGCGATCTCCTTTCTTCATGCTCCACCTTGTATTCCTAGCATCCTATATTTACTCCAGCATCCACTCCTACGCTGCACTTTGACGTCCTCCTTCAACGGTTTGCCAATTGCCGTTCCTCCAGAGTGGCGCCTGAAATGAAGATTCTCAAGTTTATTCATCAAAAATTGAAGGATTGTCTGAGATCCTATTTCGTGTACTGATCCTCTTGCGGTAGGGTGTTCCTGCTCCTCTGTTCCTCCCAAGCTGCACCTAAGTGGTACTTATATTCGATACGTGAGTGTGGATGAATCTGTCCGTTCTATCCGACCTGCACGCGATATCGGCTTCCTCTCTAATTCTAAACGCCTCCAATCCTGACCTCACATTCACTAGAACTAATTTATCTGGATAATTCACGCTCGCTTACTAAAATGTTCCGTTAAATGGAGCAGACTGTACCAAACGGAATATTTGGATTCGCTGAAATTCATTCCACTCGCGGGCCAATCGACATGCGATTGTTTTGAAAAAAAAGGGAACGTCACGGCAACCGTGTATCTTTAACATCAAAATTTTTAATCTCGTAGACTCAAATTTTCAAAATTTTTTTATACTTCGTCAAGTTAACGTACAGCAACGTGTCCGTCTTTGCACCTTCTGGAAATCAGATACTTTTACTTTTGTCCTATAAAATCTGTCCACCGCTCAATATGATTTCTTATCTCTGCCCGGCACTTTGCGTGATGACTGCGATGAAAATGAGACAGCACCTGTTTCAGAATTCGTAAGTACCAGAAATTCTTGAATCAGGACTCTGAAATACGGCCTGATTAGAATGTTTATTTCACAGATCCGTAAGTCCTGTAGCACAGGGTGTAACTTCTTATTCTCTAACGAATACGAGCGAAGACCATCCGAATGACAGGAGTCACTTTTTTTCGTTATAAAAATATGAGAACATCTGTAAATCTGTGAAAAGTGCCTCTTGTGAAACTCGTCCGTCCGAATTTCGACATGAGAAGACAGAAACCATCACCCGAGTGTCTCACAGCTATCGAACTGTGTTGAACGCATCTGCGGAGAGAGGTTCTGAGAATGTCAGTGTCCTTTTTCAGTCTGTGACGAGTTTCACGTGTAACCTTTGATCAAGATATATGATCTAATGGAAAGCAATTAATCAATCGTATCGATCGAAGAACGCGCCGAGTCTATGAAGGTCCGGGGCAAAGTAGGGGGGCCTCGTTGAACTTTCGAAAACTGGACAGGCAATTCCGAAGATTGAGATTCACACGATCTAGTAAGATAAAGGGTGTTTCAATATAAATGGATCCACAAACAATAAAAGAAGCCGGCCGGCTTTTATACGGACGCGTCATTAGTTACTGTAGAAATAAATAGTGTCAGTATTGAGAAAGGAGGAGGAAGAAAAAGAAGAAGAAGAGGGATTGCCTCTTCCTTTTCTCTTGATTTCTGTCGTATTTCCAAAGTATGCATCTCGCGGTACATCCAGCACCCTCTTAACGTTGGGGAGCTCATTTGAATTTTCCCGGACAGGATGTGCATCGCGTGCATATCAATCCCGAACACCCCGACGAAATATGTCAAAGGAAGATGTAGGAAGAATGGAAGAATGAAAGAATGGATAATATTTAAAGAGCGGCCCGTATCCAGAGCACGTCCGCGCGAACGGCGGACTCCGGAGGCTTATTGTCATGTACCGAGTGCCGGGGCATTTTAATATTTCCGTTGAATGCTCTCGGAACGGACGTACCACGGCAAACTCACTCGGCAGTTCAGTCCCATATTCACTGGCCGCAAAGATCCTCCTGTATGAACGAACGAACGAACGAACGAGAAAGAGCGACATCCTCCGGTTGTCCACTGGTCTTACCCGGAATTCAGAAAAGCAGTTAAAACAATTGAAAAGAAATAGAAAAGGTCGAGAGATTCTCGTGAGACGCTACAGGCGTCACTCGTCGTCAGTAGGATTGTCTTTACGATAATTTTATGACTTCTCCCAGATTCACTCGATCCCAACCACGAAGACAAATGTATTCTACCTAGTGAAGTACCGAGAGACGATACGATCTGTCTTTCTCGCGTTTCTTCTTGCGCCGAGTCGTACGTTTTATCCTGAAACAGGCTGAGTATTTCATAGGCTACCTGATTATCTGCACTGTCTCCTATGTTTCTGCTAAGAGTTAGAAACTGAGTGGAGCAGAAGTTCACAGGTCGAGTAGCGAGTGTCGAAGGCGTTTGCTGGGAGTTTGCGAGAGTCGCGAGCATTGTGTCGAAAGAGAGGGCCGTTTGATATTCCAGGAGCAGCAGTCGCTGCTGCTGACTGAGAGGAACGAGTGACAGGGTGGACAGGACCAAGTAGGAGTAATGTATTATGCGCGTACAGTAGCACGGGATGTCGTCCTTCTCGAGTAGAAACGTTACGTTTATTCCTACGTATCCTGGAGAACTTATTCGCATTCTCATATTCCAAAAGACACTCACGTTTCTATAGATACGTGGAAGAGTATTTCGGGAGCCGTTAAAAGTGACCGATGGTTCAAGTTAGTCTTTTACTTTTTTCAAGTTGTTCCTGCCAGGTAAGTCTTGATATATTTGAGACTGCCTACACGGTTGCTACGGTTGGTAGCATCTGCTGCTTCGAGATGAGATCCTCAATATTGGAGAGCCGGCATGGAGAATGCTGGGAAGAGATTCGAAGGTAGAAAACTGGGACAATACGTTGAGGAGGAAGCTTGAGAATTCGATGGAAGGCTGGTCCATCCCAAGGGAGATTAGGTTGGATGCTGCAGGCTACACCCTCGCAGATATCCAGGAGCGTGCTATTTATGGTTGTGCAATCTCAGCTAAAATCTCCGAGCTACGCGCCAGGGACAGGTGCGCCAATGAAAAGTTACGCTAGTCTAAGACCACCGTTATCTGATTCCTAATAACTCTGGGCATTACGGCAGACCCGGCTGGAGCGACGATTTATTTACAAGGGGTCGGGGACACTAGGAATACGAAATATCACGAGGAAAGGTGTGAGTGACTATACCCTTATACGTACAACTCGTGTCTTTGTAGTCGTGAGTGTGTGGGTGAGCCGTGCTGAGATTTCAGAAAGGCTCGAAAATTTGCTTTTCTAATGCGATGCAAATGCCATGCAAATAGAGTCGCATCTTCGCGGATGAGACGGAAAAGGAGGCCAGTCGATTCGAAGGATCGTGTGGATCGGCAACCTATTCACACCATTATCCAAGAATCCAAAGTGAAAATAGGAAAATCCTATGATTCCTTACAAGGCATTATTCACGAGTTAGACCTTAAAAGTTCGAGACTGTACGCTTAGAGTGCCAAGCTCAGTTCCATATGGTCGAATGGCCATTGAGTCAGGGATGGCAGAGGAGCCTAGTGAAGAGATTAACATTGAAGAGCAAAGTTACTCTTAATGTAGCAGGGAAGCTGCGAGGGATCCAGAGTCATCTGTATGACATATCCAGTCTTTAGTGCGTGCGCACCAACGCGAGACTCAAAAGTATTTCTTTGGGGAGCGCCTGAAACCGGCCGTCGTATTAACGGGCAGATTGATTCGAAAATAATCGCAGCGGCCTTTTAATTTCTTTGGCGTTTCCGGCTATCGCCCGAGTTACTTGACTCGGGTCGACTCGTGCAGGAGAGTGACTTCATTTTTCGAGAGGCCTTCCAGCTCTTCCATCCGAACCACCGCTTCGT
Source organism: Hartigia nigra (assembly GCA_031001745.1). NCBI lineage: Eukaryota > Metazoa > Arthropoda > Insecta > Hymenoptera > Cephidae > Hartigia > Hartigia nigra. The sequence goes on from JARPRG010000294.1 coordinate 3,285,695, forward strand.
CCTTCTTGATGACTTCTTCACGAGATCTTCACGAGAGCAACCCGAGAGTTGTCTATACGTGATGCGTTTTATATATCCAGCAGCTACCTAAGCACAAGCAAAGGCATCAAGTCGGTATAATGGATGACGATCGTTTCGCGTTTAGTCCTCGTTAAGACGTCTTCAAGATATCTATTTTATATTTTGTTCCCCCTTCTCTTCCTCCGTTTCACTTCTCATCCCTCGTGTATGCCTTACGTGGCTAAGGCGCACCCAAGAAAATTTGACTCTTTGGATAAAATTTATGGCAGGACCAGAACGAGTTCCGTCAGGATGATCAAAGAACCGGCTATCGCAAAAAGTCAAATAAGACATTAGACGGTCTTCCTTTCCGCGTGAAACACGACCCGGACACAGACGCAAGACAAGACGCAAGATCGTCGCAACCGGCAAGTAACATCGTGTTCCGATAGCGCACGCGATCGAGTTCGCCATCCTTATATCGGCATATCCTCAAGTTGCGACAGACGGTATTTGCACTTTTCTTATATAACCCGATCGACCATCCTAAGGATACTTCGAGGTTTATTCGAGCGACAAGTCGTATCATGAGATACGATCGAAGAGAGTTACTATACTTAATTCTTCCGCTTTCTCATAATTACAGGTCAATTAATCTCTCTCTCTCTCTCTCTCTGGATCTGACTAGCAACGCGACGTGTATTGCTGTTCGATAATTTAATAATTATGATACCCGATGAAATTACACCTAGACAGAAGGCCCTCCAGCTGCCTTCTTCACCAACTTGGCCGATAAAGCAACCTCGGAGTGCGCAGTATCCGCGTGTCTTCAGGGTGCGGAAAGGAGAATAATCAAGGCGGTGGCATGGGTTAGACGTGGACGGTAGCTGGTTAGGTAGCAGCGACTTAGGTTTCAGATGAGCCCGATAAGGCGTGGAGTCGCGGACACGAGCAGGGAGCGTGCAAGAGCATGAGAATCTCGTCGGCGTCCCACAGGGCCGGATACGCGTGCGCCACCCTCGTTTCCGCTCTTGGGATAGTCTCATTCCGATGCAGCCTGTTCATCCGCCCCCGGAATATCCGAGCTGATGCTACGTCGTATAGCAGCCAGAAGGACTGGAGTCAAAAATTAAAATCACAAGACGAATCCACTTTTAGACTGTTTAAAGTCCAGATTTGCTGAATTAAGTGTACTTGCCTAATCTTGATAAACTGAGTTACGCAACAAAGCCAATCATCGTGACGAGAAGGAAATCGAGGGAGCAAATAAGAATTGTCATGGGATCTTCGCGTGAAAGTCCACGTTTCTCCGTGACAAGTTGATAGCGTTATGCCGGATGGAAGGACGAGTAGTCGATTTGCAAGGATGGAGTAGCGGCACCTGGTGAATTCGCTACGGGGAGACCAAGTAATCTGCATTCAGATTAAACGCTATCGTGAGGATTCGCAAAGCGGCGATAGGAGAGCTGTATCTTTCGCTAATATTCTATATTTTTTTAGTCTGCTAATTTTTGTCTTTGATGAATCGCAGTGATCGCGGAACGCGAAATTGCTTAACGAAAGAGCGAATCGTTTGGATTAATTCTGAGCCACTTTTGCTATTCTGTCTATACCGGGTGTACGGAAATTTTCAACGTCAATAGTGAAATGCAGGACAGATCGCATGACAGCTGTCAAATCTGGCTTATGACTTTCGGCTGCATAAGCCAGCACCTGTAACAGGCAGTCGGGCGCTCGGTGAAGAGACGAGAAGAGCAAGACTTGCGAAACTGAAGACGTTGCGACTTGCGAACCACGGCCGATGACGTTACCCGCAATTACTCGGTTTGGAAAAGCCTAAAGTTGCGAAAAAGCACGGCGGTCACGGAAAGAGGGCGTTCTCTGCACGCACACGGACTCCAGCGGGGACGGGTGCACGATTGTGTCACGGATGTCATAATCTTACATAATGGGAGTCACCGGCATTTGTAAGCCGCACGCATGCTCGCGCCTGAGCGCGTACGCTCAACAATTTGCTTTGATTCGATATTGTAATTGTGTCACGGAGAAACTATTGTCCGATATCGTTTTACTGATTACGTCAAATTCACAAGCCAGACTCGTCATATTTATTTTTCGATAATTCAAATTTCAAAATTCCGCTCAAGGACTCTCATGCGCTTCTGCACCTCCTGAATTTTCAAAATTCGCGAATGGAGTAGCAAGGAGTGAATTTCGTAGGAGCAAATTTACACAATAAGACATTTGTGCGCAGCACTATAGTATAGTTCACTGAATGCCCATTTGAATCATTGAAATTTGGGGATAAAAGAAACTCGACCAAAAAAAAACAATAGAAAAACTTAAGGGACATAGAATCGCGTCAAAATATTTCCACTGCCTATTACGAGGTTGAACGATTTCTTTCGTAACTCGTCAATATGCGACAAGAAAATCACTCACGCGTCTTATGAAATAATGATATATATTCTGAACGGAACACCCGGTACGTCGATATCATGGTAAAGTATTACGATATATTGCGATCGCTCTTGTATTTAGATTCGTACGTTCCGTTATTACCTGCTCGAGCTGTGCATCCACTTTCGACTCTCTGTTCAGCCAGGTAAGCAACAATGTGCTGCATCTGAATCTGCAAAACAAAGAGCACTCCTTCCTCCGCCGCCCTCCATCGCCTTCCTTATTCCACCAACGCTGCTATCTTCTTACGCCTCACCTCCACTACAATCCTTCTTGATCTCTCGGTACATGACACCTCGACAACCTACTCGCCATTTGCTAATTATCATAGGAACGTGATTCTTGTGGATCTCGCATAGATATAAAGGAAAGCATCCGCAATGGAAAAATCGAATCTTCCCATTCGATTCTTCCCAGACTGATTTGAAATGTGAGACAATAACAAGACACTCGAAGATATAATAAGGATATGCTAATTGAAAAAAGGAGGAGAACGAGGAGGAATAACGTCCTGAGCTCATTGCTAAAACCATGTCTATAAGAAAAAGCAGTTACTGTGCAGCTTCGGCGGGGGAGAATAGGGCGTTGCGTCGCAAAGTAACTCCTGCATTAAATTAGCAAATCTATCGTACTAATAATATTATCGGTGGGCGAACCGCAGGATTCGCTCACGTTGAAACGGCCGTTAAACCAAAGAGCGAGGATCGTGCTAATGAAGCGTCGCACGCAAATGGCCAGAGGAATACATTTGAATGCATTACCTGGCGAATCTTTGCTAGTACAAAAAGCGGAAGTGTCTTGGCGGAAGCAAAAAAGGAAGTAGCAACGAGCGGGTTAGAGATAAGGCTGTGAAGGAGAGAGAGAGAGAGAGAGAGAGGTCTGAGGATCGCTTGTAAAAGATTCTTCAGCTCCGCACTAATTACTAACAATTACCAAAGGTCAATGATCTTCAGCTCCTAGATACGAATAAGTCACCGACTGAACGTATGTCACAAATAATTTCTCAACGGTCAATGCAAAAGCCCAGAACAAGAGCTGACTCTTTAAAGCAAATGAATTCTATGAATGAAGGTGATTCTGAAGAAATGGTGCGTGTGGTCTCGCACGATGAAAGAAACGTCGAGTATCGGGTTGTTTTTGATAGATCGATCCCGTCGTACGAGAACATGATACGCACCTAATTCATCGCCTACTCCCGGCATACGACTAGATATCAGAATCCTTCTAATTGAATGCTTCCACCTTGAATGACAAGGTGTTGAGACTCACGTCTCTCTATCGGCGAGCTCGATCTTAATTCGATTAGCCGGACCCAAATGAGTTGTCGGCTCGGGTTACCCAACCTCGATTGATGTATTAATAAAAATCGATGTCCGCCACGAAATTAAAGAGGTTCGTTCAATTTCTTTTCCTCCTGTTTCTCCCTTTGCAGCTCATTTGGTAGAATGAACGGTAACGAAGAATAAGATCTGTAATATGCATACAAGAAAAACAAAAAGAATCTGCCGGACACTTATAGAAAGGTAAAATTTAAGGAGCAAGTGTTGTTTATTAGCAAAATAAGAATTGCATTCTGGTATGGTTGTTGTTTACGTCGATTCGTGTCCCGATTAAAAATCCAAGATGGCCATTACGAAATTAAATCCATGAAGAGAGTGGTGCCGCGTGTCTGTGAGCGTATGTGAAAGAGAGGGAGGAAAGCGGGCGGTATAAGCGCTCTGGGTACGTATGCTTATCTACATATAATAAAGAGCGTTCATAATTTACGCTCGGTAGCTGTATTGGTTTCACAATACGGCACACATAAATGGCCGTGCGTGATTGGCCGACGTCGGTTGACAGACGGATCGCCGTAACGCCGGGGAGGAGCACGAGAGAATCTTAATTCACTTTTATATTCGTGCTCGACGGTGAAAGAGAACGGCCTACGCTTATAAGTGCTGTGGACTCGCAAGAGTAAACGGCAGTATCGACATTATCCGCCACGCACGAGCCCATGTGCCTTTCTTAGCGACCTTTATACTCCTGTTCCTCGACGTGGCTTCTTCTAGATTTTCTTTTTAATATCTTCCTGAGACAAGTATCGTACGAGATTGCTGATTAAAAGGAACGAACATTTAATATTTACTTGTGCCCCCGCTAAGAGTCCAGTGCAAGACATTTGATTCCGACTTGTCGTTCCTTTTTCCGTAAACTCTTTTGGTATTCCCGGGTGCATCGGACGCCGACGCCACTTACATTTTAAACACTTGACTCATCTACTACTATTTCTTTTCCATCGACAGGACGCTGTCTGGTCACGTTCGATGCACCGAGCTGCATTACGCACCCTCTGTACGCGCCTCTATGCACTAAACTACCTCCACCTGCAACGCTGTCCATTGTCTTACGAAAACTTAATAATTCCTACGTCTAATCGCGCTGCTTGTCTTCTTCGCCATGTTCTTAGTCTCTTTCTTCAAGGGGTACATGACTGATACCTGCCACACGGATTTCACGTCAGCACGCTCGCTGGCCGCCTTCATACTCGAGCGTAAAGGATAATTGAATTCTCCTACATTTTCAGATATTTATGAACCTCCATTATCTCTTTTATGCCATTTCAGATAGCATCATTCGATGGGAACAGTTCATACGAGATTTTGATAATTTCTTAAGTCATTCATGACTAAATAAAATTCACGCAGAATAACGTAAATGATTAATTCTATGTATGCATGAAATCATTCTAGAGACACATATAACTATAAAACCGGTTGAAAATCGGTAAATATTTCGTTTCAAGAGGATATCATGACTATTTTAGGATATTTTAAAATGTTAATATACATATTCGGAGTCCTTGCGAAAAAAAATGTTTGCTGTCGAATCATTAAGACGTCTTAAACTATAAAAAAAAAGAAGTTATAGGATTCGAACATCCATAAATTCAACTTCAAAATAAACTATCCTAAGTAATCTTCCATATTGAGGAATCGTCACAATCCTCCATCGTAACTAATTCCAGCAACTACCCCGAGAAACATTTGAAAATCTACTCAGTCATCCAAAAAATAAATAAGAAAAGAAAACACAATACTTGGTCGATTCAATTTCTGTATGTGTTATTCCAGTCGCGTAGTTCGACAGGCCTATAGGCCGTCAAGGAAGACGCACCGCGTCGCAGCGCGTAGCATCGCATCCATCCCATAGAGAAATAAAGTGCAGGCGTCGCAAGTCCTCGGTATCCACGTGCCGGGCGTTGCGTGCGACACGCCCAGTGCGTGGCTCCGACCGTACGCACATGCGTGCCGCGAACTGAGATTTATTCTATTGGCCGTAGTAAGCCAGGCATCTATAGTAACAGACTGCAACGCTACTACACACTCAGAGTTGTCTGTGTTTACAATGCGCCAAGAGAGCAACGTCATACGACAATAAACAAAGGGACTCACTCTTATGCCCGCGAAGTCCAATGAGGTTATGTTGAACCAAAGGGATGATCCTGACAGTCGTGGCAGGCTAGAGATGAGCAAAGGTGGCTTCCACTGACACTAGGGTGTAACACCCTCGACAGAAAATGCTTTGTCATTCCACTCATACCTTAGGTATCTGGAGATATAGCATTGAGGTTAGTTAGCGATTCACTTCAGCGAACGGGCAGGTGAGTCAGACTCAGGAAATAAAGGAGGTACGTACAGACACAGGGAGAAGAAGGTTCGGAAGGAGGACGATGTCGAAGGTGCGGAGTGAGATAAAGAGGGAGATCGGCCGGGGGTTGTAGGAGTTTAAGTTTCTGAGAGTCGAGTTGTTGGTCGTCCTGCTACGCACGCCGGATACGCGTTCCCTGCATCTGTAACGAGGGTGTTGCTGCTTGTCCTCTCCCGGTCGACCACTCGACGAGCAATACGTTTGGCTCCGTTCGACAAGCACAACACATCGAGTGCGTAAACAGGAGACCCTATAGTTCTCTTGGTGTGCAGTGAGAAATACCCGAGCATTGAAATGCAATCCTTGCGTCGATGATTTATACCTTGCCAATGGCCGCCTGCGGCGCAGGATGTCGCACGTCCCTTCTTTATGTCTTTATCGCGGATTTGGACGACAATAATCCTACGCTCTAGAGCTCCGCGGAAGCATTGCCATTCCCCGGTCAGTGCCTGTGCAGCACAAAATATTACAATACTTTAGATCTCAGCCCGATAACAATAACGAGTGTCTAGTCGCTCCATTGAGATCTCGCGACGCGTCAAACTTGCGAAAGGCCGATTAGTTCGGAGTTTGGCGGCGGGCGGCGCTGCGATCGGCCTCGCTCAAGTAAAGGCGCGTAGGACGAAGCACGGCGTGGTGCGATAATGGTGCGATCGTTGGGACACGTACGCGAGCAGACCGCTCTATATTCAGACACATTATAAACGCTGAGCGTGTAATAAGCGGGGACCGAAAAATTAGCATCTGCCGGCCAGGAGACAATGGCTGATTTGAATAACAATGTCCGCTACCGTGTGGGCTTCTAGCTCTTAACTACAGGCCTAGTCGCGTTCCGTGAGCTCGTATCGTATCGCATAAAGCACCGAACGATAATATCGCCTCCGTCACCTCCCTGACCTTATTGCTTTCTTAAAAAAAAGATATTACACCCTCCCTCTTGACGTTGAACTATTACAGCCACTCTGTCGCAGAACTTGGGTCCAACTATGTAGTATTGCCGGCTGAAAGACTCGATGTCACGGACTATCGTGGCCAAGTGTACCAAGTGTACCAAGTGTACCAACTGTAACGTCGAGCTTAAGGCGTGCGAGTAGAGGACGAGGTCCTCATATCGATGCGCAGATGTCTGACCCTGAGGTGTCTTCACCCCGGGTACCAATACGTCGACGCTCGAATGTCCAGCGATTTGCTCGCTGCTACGGTCACCCACACGAACTTCCCCGCGTACCAGGCTTGCGTGAGACAAATATAGTTTGTGCGTGACCAGGGCAGCAAGTATCATCTGCTAATAAGTAATAAGACACGCTCGAGGCGTCCCGATAGGGAATACCTCGAATACACATTGGCCACCTTGTGTACGCTACCGTCGCCGCCATCGTTGTCATCCACGAACCTTCCAAAGAAGCCTTCGAGAATCCGACAAATGACACGCACGAGCACGAGAACGCTTAGTGGAAAATCGGACTTTGTGTCTTTCTTAAAAGTGCGACAGAGGTCACAGCCGCGGTAGAGACCTTTTAAAGAATTCGGTTTTCTATAAGCTGTTAAAAGTGCAAATTCCAGGAGTAATAAAATGCATTAGCAGCAGAGGATGCTGTTAAGACTCATCGAAGTGGTATGGTTTAGGTATATTCCGGAGGTTGAGGATGCTGGGATGTGGAGGCTGAAGGGAAGCAGACAGATCGTCTGGGCGGCACTGGGGATCGTCTTAAAGCAATCCTAAACACACTTGGACAATGGCCGATGATCACCTTTCACTGTTTTCCATGACTGGAGGGCCCAACCTCAAAAGTACAGGTGGGCCTTGGTCGCCTCAGAACGCCTCGGGACAGAGAACACAACCCAGCCATAAAATAGGCATCTTCGAGCAGGTACAGATACGTCCGGATAAGATAAGGAGGTCTAGATGTTTCCGGCATCTTGAAATCTCGAAAACAATGGTAGCTGCTACACTCTCATAACACCGTCCAATATCTAACATTAGAATTTACCTGTTTCAAAGAATAATATTTATAGAGATTGGTTAACCAGGTAAAAAGCGTTTCAAGGTCCAAGTTTGCCATGCGAAGGAACGGGGGCGCGATTCTTCCCGTGACTTTCGAGAGGAGAGCGCATTGAATTACGCAACGTGTACAAGATATCCAAGAGTCGTAAGTCGTGGCGTGCTGGTAACGAGAGGAAAAGTGGTGGATCCTTAGGAATAGAGGCAATAGAATGCACGTAGACGAGTCAGTGTGCCAGTGTGCCCGTTGAGGATCTCGCTGGAAGGGGAGATGAAAAAAAGGCCGAGATTCGCCTCGTTGGCCGCGCTGCCTGACGCAGGACCCACGCCCGCATTGTGTTTTGCGTCCAACTTGTCGCTCTCGCGCCCGTTCATTGTGCCTTCCTTCCTCTCTTCCTCTCTTCCTCTCTTCCTCT
>JARPRG010000294.1:3294362-3336479 GCA_031001745.1 Hartigia nigra
CTTCCTCTCTTCCTCTCTTCCTCTCTTCCTCTTCTTCTCCTCACCCGTCACCTTTTCTTGCTTCTCCTGCTCCTCTTGCAACTCTTACGCGGCCGAGTACAGCAAATTAGGTGGGCAGACGTATGACTCACTCGTAGCGCGCGAGCAAGTGAAATTTCCTTGCATACAAAGTCGACGCCCTAACCCACATAAATCCCTGCACGATTAGAAACAGCCTAGTCGAAGTAATTGGAGCGACTAATCGAACGACTGAATCAGCTAAGAATCTTTTGTTCGGGTTATAGCGGAAAGAGACGGTTTCTTGTAGCCAAGATTGAAAATCCAGAAGCTGCAAAGCTCTCAGGGGCCCACGGACACATCATGCCGGGTTTCCATGTTGGAAAACCAGGCACCACGTAGGTGTCCGTATCGAAGCCTGTTGAAACCGCGGTATTATCTATTCTTCTCAGCGCTCGAGACAATGCTCCTCGTTCATCTGGCACAGTGGTTCTCGACGGCGACAGGGACAGAAACCTTCCGGCAATAAATAGCCCGAAGTATTACAGCCGCGTCTGTAACGCGAACTGACTACGTATACCAGAAGTAAGTGAGGAAATGATTGTAAGTCGTTAAAGTCCTCATCGGCGTTAACGCGACGTCGCGGCGCCGTTCGATCACTCGGGACTTCCTGTCAGGGAACACCTGAACGAATCACGGCCGATCGTTTCTTCGGATCCTCCTTCCACGACGCGTCCAAGAATCGATACACTTGTCTTCCGATTCAGACTGTACCTGATATATAGTTGCGGCCTATATATATATATATATATAGTGTATATCCCGGCTATAGTGGGAACCACTGTCTAAGCGTTCTGTTGTAGAGTTAGAGAAGATCCGATAAGATAGAAGGACCTTCACGGGTCCATTCATCGAAGCCGCATCGTGGGCACCTCTTTACCCTTTTCACCGAGCGGCATATTAGAGCCATTGTGTTATCTGCCAGGGACGAGATATCCGAAGGGCCAACATAACCCCGGCAAAGAAACGACGCGTCAGAGGCGTCAAAAGGCGTCGCGTGGGTGGCGAGGGATGAGAATGGACCGGAATGCTCATGAAAAGTTCAAGCGGTTCCTGAGGAAACAAAACGAGGGGAAGGAGATAGCCTCTACCCCCCCCCCCACCTTCCCCCTTCCCCTTCCTTCTCCGAAAATCAATGACTTTACGTTAATTCCTTGCTCGGATTCTTCGAATCGTTTCATCTCCATGTGCTCAGCGTCCGCTCATGTCGGATGACCTTTGACCTGACTGCTGCTACGCTCGGTAATCTTGAAGACGCAAGTCGCGAAGATCTCGGTTTTACTGGAGAACAACTGGGAGATTTAAAGGGGCCGCTTCTCTGGCGTTTCTCATGACGATTAATTCGCAGACAATGCTAGGTTGCGCCACGACAATTAGCGACGAGACTTTTGCCAGTCCTCGCAGGAGGAAGGGGAGCGTCGCGTCGCATGGCGTCGCGTGCACTGACAATGAGAGGTACGTAGCTACACGGTGTTTCGTGTGCCACGCGTATGTGGAGCATGGGATCGCCATTGTCTATTGTTAGCGGTTATCGCAGGTCATGGTCGCGCCGACAATTGCAAATCTGATCTAATATCGAGATATACTTTTGCGAATGAAAATGAATCTTAAATAGATCTTTATTGAATGACTGATCGGATTGGCAATGTATAACAACAAGTATATTTCGTACAGGACCTAGGGTAGGCATCCAAAAAGAGGAGTGGATGTGATTCGTGCCTATAGGGAAGATACCAAAGAAAAAAATCGGTTCGCTCCTCTTAGAGATTGGTACCTAAACGGAGCGGAGAGGGAGAGATTTGAAGGCGTCAAGAACGGTCGCCCGCAGTGCCGCTGACTATTTATCATAAGATCGATCGGTATCTCCGAGCGATACGGTCCGATCGGCGCCGTATCGATTCTTCTAAGGGCTTCAATTAACGTTATTAAAGCACCATTAATCTCCCGCAAGACGCGGCATGCACGGTATGCTTCGTCCCGATTCCAGGCCGGCTTATGCCTGAATGGCCGACCGGTTGACCAGCCAACCCGTCCGCTTCCCGACTACCTTTAGCTCCACGATCCTTGCTCGAACCTTTGCCCTGCCACGCGCGAACCCTGAGCGACTTTCTTTCATTCTTTCGTTCTTCTTGCTGCTTTCTTTTTGTAAACACATACTCGGCAAAACACGGCTGCCTCAATAATATTACGTATCCCATCCGTGCACTTGACTCCGCAAAGATTAGATGCAAGATCAACGATCGGCTGGTTGAGAATCCCTGGATGATACGCTATTAAAGTCAAGCCAACAACGGCACATTGTTACAACGCATGCATATTCAAGGGATCACGGTGGACCTCACCCAGGAAGATCGTACGTCTCTTGTCTCCCGTCTCTCGTCTCTCGGGACAATGAGATCACTCGAACGGGTTCGTCGATCGCATAAATCATACGTCGAGACTATTATGAGCGACGACTACGTCAAACGTCCTCATTGGATCCGAATACTTTCGGTCGCGAATTCTTGAGCGGAACGGAATAGGCGTAGGTAGGGAAACAGAGCACGTGTATCAGGATGAAAGACAGTCCGACGTTCGACTATAAAATAGTAGAAGAAGAGAGAAGGCTATAGTCAGTCGCAGTAGAGGAGCGACAATGAGAAGAAAAAGTGGCTGATGTGTAGAGTGGAGCGTTGATAGGAACGATCATCGCTCGCTTACGATGACGTATCTACACTTCTACCGGGTCTGCATGAGGAATGGAGGAGCGGGAACTCATGTCGGTACCCCTTTGCGTATGTTAAGTCGGTAAGCGCAACTCGGCTCACTAATGAAGTAGACCAGACTCCAAAGTGGTAAGCAGCAAGAAGCAAGATGAAGAAGCAGAGTCCACTGCACTAGAGGGGCGTGCCTGCATATATGAATACAAAAGTGCATGCATATCCGAGCAGTCTTCAGGGGGACCCTGGAAGACGAAATCAAGTCGCTATAAGCGCAAGAGACCTGGAGGATGAAGTCTTGGACGAGGAGGAGTACCGCGTAGTCTTCAAGATGATGAAGATTGAGAGGATGTCGTGAGACGAGAGTGCACGAGCCATGTGCAACGGAGGATGCATCTAGCGCGAGGTCTTGAGCCGTCCTTGTGTATCGGCGGAAACATAGCTCCCTGCCCCCTGACACCCCCACTTCCGGACTAAGGATCCGAGAGAGCCGCGGGTCGCGCGAGCTATTAGGGGGGGGGGGGTCCTCGGAATCAGGATCGGCATGGGCAGGGAACCGTGCATCAGCCTCGTCAACATCCTGCCAGGATTGCGACATCGACCACGGGGAACGTGCCAGCGTTCACTCGCTACACGACTAGCGCAGTCGAGCCGCCGGAAGCAGATCTTGCGCAACCGCCACCCATTGTCTTCTCCGAGGAGGCGCTCCGTTAGCCTACTAGGATGAATCGACCCTACTCTCAGGTCCTTATGCACCTACACCTTGTCTTGGACAACGTCCACTTGCAGCCTTGCACGGTTACGCAATGGAGTAATTAATCAGGCTTCAATGAAAAATTAGTCAAGTATTTCTTCTCGTTAAATCGAGCAACCAACTATGGCTATGATTATTGGTCTCCAGTGAGAACGGAGCAGACGGTTGAATAAGAAGGGTGCGGAGGTGGTCCAGAGCCTAGCTGAGCGAAAGTGAAAGAAAGGATTGACAACGACTAAAGTAAAAGCGGTCTCGTTAATTGCGCCGTCCGAGTTGCCTGCAATCCGGAAAAGGATATCGGAATTGAAGAGAGGATTGGCGCGGATTGGCAAGGGATTCTTTCCTGGTGCAGGCTCGTACGTGTGGGAAGCGCCGAAGCGTGTGCGAATGAATCATCGGCCTAGATGTGAACAATCCTGCGCCGCGGAGCAGCAAAGCCTACAACTCGTATTAGTATTAGAAGGTGTGTTTGCCTGTACGTGTATACTGCTAGGATTGCGTGTGTTTAGCCATGAAGGTAAGTCGGTGCGCGCTTACATCGCGAGATCGGTACCTACTCCATTATATGCGGGGCCTGAGATTAGAGCTCTGCACCGCGTTCCGTTTCCAGTCTCGCGAGACGCCAAACTCCTTGCGTAACTTCCGCTCCTCGAATACGTAATTCAGGCCGACTTCAGTGGAGCTGCTTTTATTCGAAATCCTCACGAACCGATCTCCTGCGACCACACGCTGGAAAATTGTAACGATTAGTAGCGTCGGAACGATTAGTACTGGTAGCGGCGACATAAGGCCCCATCGTGTAAGGCCGATCGGCACACGCGATTCTTCCCTATAACCACCATGGCGAGAACCGTATTGCTTTGGTCCACGAGCGGCGCGCATTTGCATTTACAGCGTGCAAGGGATCGGATTCCGAGTTCGAAATGCCGAGAAATATCGAGGGCTCCAATGTATATTCTGCTCGAGTGATCTTATCCAATTTATATGGGGGAATACGAGGGAGAGAGATTCCATAAGCTCAGTCTATAAGCAGCAATATTGTTTATACCCAGTTAGGTTAGGTTAGGTTAGGTCAGGCTAGGTTGGACTTAACGCGAAACTGAGAGACGTCCCTTAATTACAATGAGAGATAAACGAGTCAATTACTCGATTCCGAAGAGGTGGACGCTTATATTAATCTTCAAACGGGACCTCTAATTAAACCAATTTGTGACATTTACTAATGAGCTCTTAGCAGGTGGTCGCGCGGCTCGACGCACCGCCGTCGTAATTGAGATGATCGCCGAACGTCGGATTATTTAAATGCGCGAGAACCGTTCGAGCCTGTATAGTCACTATATCTATAGCGGTAGACCGGTTCGGTTCGCTCTCGTCTCGATCATCGTTACTGCCCTCTCTACTCTTGAAACTATACAAGAAGAAGATGAAGAGGAGGAGAGAGTAAGAGAGTAAGAGAGAAAGAGAGAGACAGATTAATTACTCGAATACGAAACTTCATACTGGAAAGATCAAACCCTGGGACTTTACTTTACTCCTATAGATTTTTCAAAACTTCATCTCCCACGCGCTTATTCTATTCTATTACAATTCGCCATTCTCCTATTCTCTACCTACCGTAGGTGGTAACTATATATATAATCAGATACAATAATTCCAGCATCCAGAAATGTAGAAACGTAGAAATGCAGAAAGGCACCGATTGTGAACGTAATCAAAGTGAGACAGTGAGAGCGTGACGTGTCTCTAGGAAATAATGAATTCATAAATGTAAGAAGAAGCGAGGCACGCGTAGGTATAAAATGGCAACTGGACTTTTACCTTCAGACCCAAGCACGTCCCTAACAAGCTCATAGATTTACGTGTGAAAGTCCATAAGCGAAAAAGCTACGCTTCGGTCCTGCAGTGCCTGTCCGCATCATCCAGCATGGACCATGCGCCATATACCAAGGACTATGGACTATAGACTATGGACCGTGCAGTAACAATCCGGTCGAGGGACTTGACCCGCGCACATGTGCATTTATTAACCCGCTGGCCCGAGATCGCGTTCACGAGCAAAGACGATTCTATTTATGCGCACAACCGGGGAACCCAGGGTTAATGGGATGATATTACTCATGGGATATACCTAAGTCGATTAGCCAGGATCGCGGGACGAGTCTGCGGTCGAATTAAGAATCGAGCGGCGACAGAACCTTCACGGTATGCTAGTTCTTGCTGAATTCTTCGGCGTCGTTACTGTGACCGTATGTGTGAACCTAAAGATGCCAGTTGAGAGAATTCAATGTGGGATGCTGGGAGCGAAAGAAAATTTGAAAAAATACTCTTCTAACTTTGGTCTGAAAAAGAATAGGCAAGAATGAAATTTGAACGGTCATAGTTCAAGTCTGACGGCAGTAAAAAAAAAACACTCGTGGGTATATTTTTCTAGCTTGACTCGACAAGGCCGAAAAAACAAGACGAAATCTACGTTTCTGTTTGGTCGAAATCCAAAGCAAACCTCTCGAGGCTAGCTTCAATTAAAGCGATTGTCCGATAAGGTCACTTCAGCACTACTCCGTGCTCTTAGAACTCTCTCATAATAAGAAAGAGACAACCTCCAGCTGACTCTAACTTACGAGGGTTAGAAGTGGATTTGCCCTCGAGCACTTGGTCGATTTTACGTAAGACGCGTTCCTTGTAGCTTCTTCTTAAAGAGGCTGATTCCAATTTTCTTTTTTTTTTCTTTTTCTATTGACTTTTTTTATTCGTCAGTCCTCTCCTTTTCATTCTGTTTGTCTTCAGTTCTGTCTCTCAGTGTCACTTTGCTTCTCCTTCACGTCCCAGCAACGCGTTCCTCTTCCAGGAACCAAGTTGACGTTCGAGAGAGACACACGACTGCTAGGAGGGCATCAAATACTATGCAAATCCTACTTTGCATAAAGTGACCTGGATCAGATTTAAGGTTGCCCGAGAAAAAGAGTAAAAAGGAAAAGGATGAAAAAAAGTGACAAGTCCCACTCGCCGAAACATAGCTATAAATTTTCAGTCTGTCAAAATAAAGAAGTACCACCCCAGGGGCTGTAAAATCCATGGGTGCATTTATTTCACACGATTCCCATTGCGAGTTCCTCTTATGTACTTCAAGATGATGATCATCCTGGGACGCGACACGCTTGTGGGATTCTTTCATTTCGATCCTTCCATGGAAGTCGTTCCCGCGAAATTGATTGTGCAGAAAGGCAATATATGTTTAAAACTCGCTTAAAATTCTCTTAAAAAGCGATTCGCTTCTCACTGACCTCAGAACTCGTACCAACTAGTACCACTGCATATATATGGGCATCTTCTCTGACCCCAGAAAATTACCATACGACGATAACGAATCCTCCTAATCCTGACAAACGTCCTTCGAGACCTTTGACCCTAGTCAAGATAAAAAAAGCACCCCTCGTAAGGACCCCCTAGCATTGTTCAACGTCTCCATCAGCGACACCCAACAAGGGCGACGACAACGCCTAGAAACGTTGCCAACGTATGGGAACGACGCTGATGAAGACACACCTTTACCATTTCCCTTGCTTTATCTCGTTTCCAGGATAGTCGAGTCAGAAGCCAAGATACAATATTATCAAGACAAAGAAGATCAAGACTTTAAGACATGGGATCTCTTGCGGAAAAGCCATAAGAGTTCTGAGTTACTGGCTCGAAAGTCTTCTCGAGTCAATCTCGTATGTAGATGCATAGAGGGCATATGTACATTGGTAGATTATACATTCAAGCACGTCACACGGTAGCCCACAACTCTTTTGTGCGCCCGTGCCGTCCCCAACAATGGCTCATTTCGACGACCGGATTTCGGAGTTTTTTCTCTGAATGGGCCATTCGTGAGCCGGAGAAGACGAGGGCCCGAGAGTCAATGGGTGATATCGTGGTAATAGCGTGCATGGGTGTCAAACTATTAAGAACAATTTCCGCTACATTCTTATACTTTTCGAGATTTCTCTTTGTCCCAATGTTGCCCTGCCTATATAGTAATGGGAAGCGTCTGAGCGTCGCGACGACGCTCCTTCCTCCGGTATCCTTGACAGCCATTTAACGATGGTAGCCTTGCCGTTTACTAGGATGAAAGAAAAAAAAAAAAAAAACGAAAAAGAAATAAATAGAAAAGCAAAGGATCGAAAATTCCATAACAATCATCCTCTAAAAATAGCGGTACTCCATACTATTCCGCTTCCTCTCTAGAATTCTTAACCCATACGTGGATTCGATTAAACGCACGGCGCGTATCGGCGTAATCCTAATTGTATTGCGCAACTTTGATTTAACTGACGAAAAACTATTGTCCATCTTTGAGCAATTCACTAGTGCTCGCGAGGCGTCCAGAGAAACGTGACGCGTCTCGGTCAATTTCTCCTCCACTGCAATGGAGGATGTTTCGAGTTGATTCAAGGTTTGTTTCTCTCCGCTTGGTTTCGTACGACTTCCGCGACTTCTTCCTATACGTAACAGCAGCTGCTCTCCTTCATCTTCGTAACCTCCTTTTTATATGTGATTTTAGAGGGGCCATCAAAATTATTGTGTTTTTCCAATGAGCACAGGAACAACCGGAAGGACGAATTAATCAGGATTCTAATGAAATCGAAAGAGAATTCCGAAAGCGCAATAGACTTCCAAGAATGGCAAAGAGTACCGGTAGCTATGACGCGTCGCGAAACCCATTATTAAAAATCAGTTAACTCGAACGCAGTACTTGCGAGACCGCGTTATTAACTATACGTGTGAATTGAAGTTGTCGGCACTTTTTGAAAATATCACAATTTACTCTGCTTATAACGTTATATACAGGTTACCCAGTAAGGAATGAAGAAAGCTGTTAAATTTGAAAAAAAAAAGCAATGATGCCCTTCGCAACAGTAAGAGAAGCTTCCGAAGGTTAATGATAATATCAAGAAACTCGATTTCATCAGGATATCCTGTGCCCCTTTCTAAGCTATGGGTAGATTGATTTGAGACTGTAAAGAGAAGTCTTAGTACTCTCTTCGTGAGAGGATCTTCTTGATCTTCCACAATGAGCAATGGCGCGGGCGGGTACGTATAACCATAAGAAGAGAAGGTGATGCTCGTGTTGTTGGCATCGCTGGTGATGGTTCTGATGGTTCTGATGGTTCTGATGGCTCTGTGATGTTATAAAGGTAGCTCGCGGGGTCGACTGCGCACAATTTAGAACGTTCTCACATTTGGACGGGTTGCATGCGCGGCGAGCATTTGTTCGAAATGATTTTTTACCGTTTAATCTGGTTGCGTGCCTCGGTTCATCGCCTCTTTAATTCAATGTTCCTCTCACTCCCCGGTCAACTGCTCTCCTCCTCTACCGCGCCGTCCTACCGCACGCATCCTCTGGACGACGAGCGTCTCCAGAAGTATTACGTGTATATATACGCATCCCTTTCTCTCCCATGTTTTGTGGCCGAATCGTGATTTGATTCAATTGTCGAGGTTAAGCGGACCGTGCGTGCCGAGCGCAAGCAGACGCGCTCGCTAAATTGGACGCAAAGTGAAATAACGAGGCGAAATAAACGCTCACGAAGGTATCTAACTCGTCAGAGGCATCAGACACATCAGAGGATTATCCTCCTCATCAAGCTTCTCTTGGTCTCATTCTCATTCTCATAGTACACTCGTTATACCTGGCAGATCGTTCAAGTATAATTTTCAAAAGATCTACGGACGTCGTGAGATCTGACTGATCAACTGGGCCGAATTTCTCAAGAGAGTCTCTGCGCAGGCGCAGAGCACAAAAAATCCCAAGTAAAGAGCAACAGTAATGGAAGCTAAGCACAGCGATTCCAGAAGGCAGTTCGTGATTAATCTTCGGGTGGGTCCACTCTCATTTGCATTTGCATCGGGGGAGGCCACCGTGAAAGAGAAGTCGACCAGCTGCTTCGACGGAAAGGAAACTTGTCGTTCTTGTCGCTTTTACTATATCCTACCAGTTGACCAACTTGCCTAAGAGGAATAATAGCTCCCCTACGAAGACGATGTCTACGTCGTCTGGCTATATCCGACCGTATAGTACTGGTATCTGAAGCTCTGTTCTCATAGAGCTACAAAGCAAATTCTTTGGAAGATACTAGATTCACGAAGGCGACAAATTCTCTCCACAGTATCTATACGGTAATGGGCAAGGGGTAAACGCTGTAAATAATCAATCGAGGCAATTATCATGTAAGCCGAGATACAGGAAGCGTCCGGCCATATAGGCGCAGCTAATGCACGACGCGCGCATATCTTCCTATTACCTAGCAGCGCCAGTCCTTCCCTCCCTCTCGCTCCCTCATTCTAGACTCGAACGGGAAGCCTGGCGCGGGTCACAGAGGTCAGCATCGATTTACAAAATCAGAAAACCTCCAGAGACGCGACTCTCGTGTTCAGGTTCCTCCGTTCCTTCTTGGACGCGACCGGTTTGACTCGAAGAACCGCACCCCGCTACCTCCACCCAAGACACTCTGAACTTTTCGAAAGTTTAAAACCCCAGGGTAGGCCTCCATCCTTCCACCTGGACTCCCTCGTCCTGGCCACGTACGTATACCTGCAGGTACCAGTCGGGATAATGTAGGCAATAATTAAAACGCGATAGAGGGACAAAAATAAAAGGCACCCTCGCTATCTACTAACGGTCTAGTAAATGGAGTCTCGAGAATCCTTAAGCTTCGCGCCCTGATAAACGCCTCCCCACCTTCGCACAACCTCCTTCGAGTTACACGCATCCTACCTGCCACCTCTTAACCCCTCCCGACCACAATGATACCCCTCGGCGCGCGATGCTCTTATCTGCGCCCAATGCGATCCCTTTCACGTGACTCCCTCGCTCTCACACATGTGAAAAATGACCACTAAATTTTCGGCCGACTTTAATCACAACATTAAGACTAAGATAGCGCAGCGCGGTAGCTCGCTACTTCGGAGCTAACTGTCTCCTGGCACGCGATATTTCTCCGTCTCATCTCCTTTCGAATTGTAACTGCGCCAACTCACAAACTAATCCCATCGCTACCCATTAGCCCCATGGGAAGCGATAGAGCATCCCTTAGAACGGACTGACTCCATGGTGCCGACAGTCGCTCCGCTACCTCCTTTCTGCGGCTAATTGTAAGACACACACCTGTGCGAATGGCAACGCGGTCGGATATACATATGCGTAGCGTGCACAGTGTACAATGGGTATAAGACGTACTGGATCCCAATGGCATCCTGGACTCTGGAGGCAGCAGGAGTCCTCTTGATAAAGAGGGACTCTCTCGATTTTTAGCCCTCCGCACGATTATTAATCGAACCGCCTAATGGGAGGAACTATGCTAATGAAGAGGAGCCGACTCGCGTCGCTACGTCTTCTTTAATTTAGTCCCTGTATCTTTCGACGTGATTAGCATCGCCTTACGAGCGATTCGAGGCAGAGGTGAGATATTCCTCAATGTCGTGAGTCGATGAAGACCTCAACGGGGGGAAGATACCCTGAGGATGTGTGAAGCACACGTCCACGTATGTTTTCATCTTCGGCCGCATGTACAGACAGCCACTCGATGCATATGGAGGAGCGAGTAAGATGCGCGGTCAAAGTGCGAAATCCAGTTAATCCACCGAGAACTACAGCACCGCGCCATTCGCCGTTGAGGAGGTTCAGTACCTCCGCTACAGATATAGGTACTCACTGACTCTTCCTCATCCTTCATACTTCTCGCGGTACTCGTGCACCGCTTCCACTTGCGTCTTTCCATCTTCTCTACCTCGTCAACCTCCTCATCATCATCGTACCGGACAACCTCGACCTCGTCCACCTCCTCAACTCGTATAAAAGTCCAAGTCGCGGTCAAAGGATTCCCTAGGATTGCTAACAGGAAGAAAAGACACACACACACACATCGGTTGTGGCTGAAGAACTGGACGATCGCTGAAGAAAAAGAAGACCAAGTGGTAGCAGTGGAAAGGTTGTGGCGCCGGCGTTTCGCACTGTAACTTACGAGGTGCCCGAAGCGCTCGTGCACCGAGTAAGTTACAGCTTCTGGAGCTGTTATTAGCGTTATTCGATCATCGTCTAGAGTTTACTTGTTGCATAGTCCAACTACGGTAGTCCTGAGGCTGTTCTTCAGAGGGACGCTATCCTCGCGATGATGATACTCGAGATGAACCTGCTTGAAAGTAATCAGACTGCTCTGTCATTCTCCTGCTACTGCGTCCACGGAATGTCCAATACGGATTGCATCTTTTATTGACAGACGTTTAATCGGAAGTTATGTAAGTTATGCGAAGACGCTCGGGTATAAGTCGAATGTTTCATTGCGTGGCGGCGCCTAACCCAGGACATTAACGAGCGCCGCGAAACCGCAATGAGATTACTTTGCGTAAATCTTAAGTGGCCGATCGTTCGACGACTCTTAGCCTTCTGAGATACGTTCGACGTTTAACCTCGAGGTCTTAGTGAGGTCTTGACCGGGGAGGCTCCTAAATCCTCGAGATACCTAGGATATCGTGGTACCTCTACTCCTGGCGTACTAGATTCTTTACCTTACCTTCGTATTACATGACTACAGCTGCCTGTATAGACACTGCAGCTTCCCAGTGTACATAACCTCCTGAAGTACTACCTTCGGGATACTTGGCGCACTCTTTTCTGATCAAGACTTTACGAGCACCCTGTATTCCGACATGCGTGCCTCGTGCGCGACCTCTACTGGCCTTTCCCGACCTCTCCCACATTACCTCATCCACGCACCTCATTGGATAAGGCGGAGAACATCCTAAGCCATCCGCGAAGTCTCCTACCCAGGATACCGGTATTTTGTACTTTTACAGCAAACAGCTTCTCCAACTCCTAGATAAGCACCATTGAAATTTCGAGATTTAAATTTTCCTTAGGAAAGTGGTAAAAGTCAGGGCGGAGGCGTTGCTCGATTTAGACGTAGGAACGAACCTCGTGCAAGTGACGTAAGTAGTAAGAAGGTCGATGTAGGAGGTGAGTATCTTCTTCCATTCGTATTGGCAGCCTAAATGGGGGGGATGTCGCAAGTCGAGGGCACGAAGAACAGGGAATAGGGGGAACAGGTTAATTGTTGATGGATTCGCTTAACCCCAGAGGTCAGCTGCATAGTCGGTCGGCCATCGCGCCGTTGAGAATTTTCGCCCGATGACCGCGTTCCCCGGTTATTGATGAACGTCATTTGTCACTTTTCTGGCAACGGGCCAGACGAACGAAGAGCCAAGACTTAATTAACGGTAATTAACGCCGCTCGAATAGAACTCGCTAAGACACTGGCATATACCTACACGCTGCGATACATATGTACTACACATCTACGACGCCTCTTCTCTTTCCCTCTCTCTCTCTCTCTCTCTCCCTCTTTCTCACTCTTCCTCCTTCTCTTTATTATCCATATCCTCTTCTCGACAAAAGTAGTTTTTCTCACGAGTGCCCAGAACTGATCCAGAACACTGAGATCGGGACACTTTATATTCTCGTGGATTATCCTGACCCTTGCGTAGTTACACGTTGTATTATCAGGAAAGTGCACAAGCATAACCGACCCCAACGTTGACCTCGGTAATTGAAAGTGTTAACCGGTAACCCGTGTGTAATATCGAGAGATGAAAAAAAGAGGGAGGGAATTGGAGAAAGAGTGAAAGCCAGTGAGAGAGAGAGAGAAGGAAAAGGACAAGCAGATACGACCAAGTGCACACGCAACTATTTTAGAAGTATATCATATGAGTATAATCCAGGACATGCGTGTAGCTGACACCTATGACCACCTATGGCCAACATCTTCCATTTACAATTCTAGATACTCGTTCTGGGCTATGGGGCCGATTTTGTAAGCGATCATTCGAGACATCGATCGACCCAAATTTCTTCCCGAGAATCCCTTCGAATTCACAAGGATCTATTGATCGATCACTAACTGCTATAGGATCCAGAGAAACGACACGTGTATATGTAGACATATGTAACTATGTGGCTATGGACGCAGGTCGCCGATTGCTTAAATACATTTTTGGGCAAACCTTCACTTTTGTAGCGAAGACGCGTCTCTCTTAGTCTTTCTCTGTTTCTCTGCAGTCACGCGAGTTCATCCAAAGATCCAGGGATCTACGGATCCACGATCGCTTGACTTGCGCAACGACACGACTTTTTCATACGCACGAATTCGCCTGTCAGATTGGGATAACTTTTACCACGCAAATTAGCTGCGATTGTGCGGCTCTGCACCAAGCATCTTCGCCGTCGCTCTTTCATCTTGGATACAAAGTCTCTCTCAGTTTTAAATGTCTTGGCTGGAGGTTCGAGATGATCAGATCAGTACACTTTGTTGAAATTTGAGTATTGATAATATTTTGAAAATTGAAAAAAATCATAAATATTCAGTTACAGTATATATGTTAGTCGATTACATATATTTTCCAGAGACTTGTGACGAAATCAATTTCAGATAAGTTTGATGTAATAATGTGATGTTAAAAAATTGATCGTTTAGTACCAAAAACCGGTAAATCGATCGAGGAGAAACCTCCAAGTTCATTCGAGGTAAACACATTAAAATAAAAGACGCAAGAATCGTAAATGGCAGTTCATAAGGTCAGACGTCAAACGACGCCCGTGGGCATTGCTAAAACCATAAAATCGTCTGTCTACTATCCTCCCGACGACAAAAATATTTCCTCCGAAATCGAGAAATTTAGGTAAGGCATAATCAGAATTTATTGACTTATAGCCTCCTGGCAATTACGTCGTGCGTTAAGACGATCTTAAGAATTCTTAAGGTCATGATTTAAGTCACGCAAAAGTTTCGTCCCACACCAGGAAAGTCCATCTCGTCCTTAGAGCTCTTCGTTTCAGAGATACAATTCATAATTCCATCATTCTATGGAATATCTTTCATAATAAAGAATTTACAAAAAAAATAATCTCACGAGCACAAGCGCGCGTGCGCAAATCGGGCTCGTCCGGGATTTGAACCCGGGACCTCTCGCACCCGAAGCGAGAATCATACCCCTAGACCAACGAGCCTCGCGATTCGACGTTTTACATATCGCTATACATTGGAATAAATATATTAAAACTACTATAAATGACCCATTACCTCAACAATATTGATTACAACAACACCCAGATACAGTACTGTCCATTCATCTTGGTAAAACTAAGTGAGATCTACATGGTATTTTCAAGCAGCAATGAATCTATATCTCGACCGATCACGCGATAATTAATTAATTACCTCGTGGCCGCGAGTGATGTTAATCGGTTGAAAAGAAAGGAAAAACGTTGAGACTCGGGATTATAACGTTCGAAACATTTATCGTGGACGTAGGCACGCAGCTAGAGTTATAGCCTATAGAGTATAGTAGAAGCGTGGTACGCGGTACGGTGTTACTCGAGAAGGTAACAGTCACCGCAACCTAATAAAACGATGTTTGACGACTTAATTAGGTGTCGGAGCGATCGCACAATTATCCTTCGATAAGTTTATAGCGGTAAGAAAATGTCAAAGTATCCGTATGTGATCTCCGTGTGTCTATATGTTGACTTACCGCTAGAGGGTTGAGTAACGAGCCTGTCGACAGGTCCAGTTTGCCAGGAACGCAAGACGCGACGAGTTTTCACGGACGTGGTGAGATGTCGGCAAGAGGCAACAGCGTATCGCGAGGAACTCATCGATTCTACGAAGTCCTGGGAGTTCAGGGAATTCAAGGAGTCTCTGATGTTTTCTTTTTTATCGTCGCCCTTTCCTTTGGGCGTCGATGGGAAGGAACTACGGAGCGATAGTATACGTGGCGCCACCTGTCGAGTCTTCCCGAGATTATCCGTCACATTCTATACGGCTCGCCTTGCATCGAAGTCTCCGCTCTTGACAGAATAAAAATAACGATATTCCAGCTCGGCTTACAACAAAGTTGAGGAAAGGTCACATGATGAAGCGTTATATAATTTTCTTTTCAGTATTGCACGCGGTAATTGCAGCCCGTGTGCTTCTTCGACATTGTGTGCATTTAGCCTCTGTTATATTATTCTATATCGCCGGAAGGTCTCGTTATACCGAGTTCAAAATTCAAGAGGAATGTAACGATGACTCGATGACAGAATGATTGTCAGTCAGACTCCTTGTCGCTGAATGAAGTATCGATATGTTTTATTTCGGGGATATTACGGAGCGGCCTCTGATTCTGGCAAAAAATGTGTATTAAATAAAAACCTTTGGCAGTTGTTTACATTCGAAAACAATAGAAGGTTTGGGATTTTATATGAATTTCGTGAAATGGCATCTTGCATGTGCTATTGAAGGGATTATTACCTTGGAGAGGATTAAGAAAGGCACAACTAAGCGCTTGTAATTAAAGCAACGCTAAGACCCTAAAATTTCGGTACTGATAAAACGTTTGAATGACCGCCATCATTGCTTTATGACAGCGCTGCCCTTTCTTGTTCCACTCTATACCTGTAATACAGCATACTCAACATACAGAAATACCTTGTTCGTGAAGACACTGGCACATTTTCCCAGGATTTCTGGTAGTTTTCACGGAAATAAAATATTAAAATATGCGATATAAATAAGTTTAGCCTGAAAACTATCGTCGCCAATACTAGAGGGTCGTTCAAGAAGAAGGTCGACCTAAGCCCCGAGGGAATACTCTCGATCGAAAGTACTTAGGAATTTTTCAAATGGATTACCAATTGGTGTATATACTCGCACTTTCTAACGGGTGCGAGTATACTTTTATCTGTCGTATTTTTGGTGCGGATATTTGAAAAAAAAAAAAGAAATTACCTATTTAGAAACAGGGAAGTAATCGGATGCAGAAAAAGACCTGCATTTTGAAGAGGAAAAAGATCGCGGCAATAAAAATCAAAATGGAGTATCGAAAGCGTTGAGGTGTTTGTTGGCGTTGGAGTCGAACCGCATGACGGAGTCCATTGTGCAAACTCGGTTAGCGGAGTATTTTTCGTCGACAAGCAACGCGTAAAAGTGCACGTCGAGTGTGGTTTTAATGCAATTACGAATATGGCCGCAGGGTCCACCAGTGTCTGAGGAGGAACTACGGGCTCGAATTACTAATTGTAGTTGCGCCACGATTCTCGCCCTGAGGCTCCGTCGCTGCAGATAACGATAGCTTCAACACGCGACAGGGCGCTTCAGTGAAAATTCGATATTAGACATACACACACAGACACACACACACACACACACATATATATATATATATATATATATACACAGCGAGAGAGTAAATTTTCGTGGAGTTGCGGAAATCGACAACCGATCTCACCGATAAGCCGTCACCATTACAAAACACTTTTCGTTACTCAAGAAAGTGGACCGGGACGGTAGTGTCGCTTATTATTTCACAAAATTGGATTGAAATGGTCAAGTGCGAGACTTGCCAATCCCTTGGGGCGATAAGTAATCGGCATTGTCTTTCGAAAAACACTGAACGGTAATGAGATATTGGGGATATTGGACACTGTATACAGTAGAGAGTACGTCGTACATAACTATCCAAGTTGCCAAGTGGTCTGATAATGATCATGAATATCGAAGCATCGATTTACAAAGGTTAAAATATAAGGAAAGATTCGATTCTTGGGATTGAGGCGAATTACGTAAACTCGTCCTGATTCCCATTGAATATCTCGTCTCCGCAGGCAGCTTATAATGTCTTTTTTTTTCGAATTCTTCGTTTACTTAAACTTGTCGGTATTTAATCTACTTTCCCAAGATAATAACCTTCCAATGAGCGTTTAACCCTGAAATACACTAGTCCATCTTACTGCACCTCCTCGTGGTCACGAGTTTACGAGGAACCTGCAGCTCAGCAGCTACACAGTAGCTAAAGTATTACGTAGTGATGCCGCAACGGTCCTTTCTCAGTTTCCTCTTTCCTTTCTATGCGCGACTGATTGTTTAACTGGTAAGCCTCGCTGGCTGAATGCGTCACTGCCTAACCAACTGCCTAAACAGCTGCAGGTCCCGTTTGCAGAAAAAACGTAAAAGCTTTGCTCTTCAAGTAAAATTGCAAATTTCCATAAGTTATCGATACGGAGTATCCAGTGATACTGTGGAAGTGAAGGGAAGAGGTGCCAGAAGTATCAGGGTAGCGAAAATAACGTGGGTGGCTGATGATCATCATTGCTATTGAGGCGGTCCACGGTGGATCTTAGGAAGAAAGAGAGAAAGAGAATCCCGTGAGAGAGGGTTCCAAGAGAGGGGACCAGATGAGAGGCCCCTCCCTTGTGCCCCCACTGTAAGGGTCCCCCCACTCAGACTAGGACCCGCGGCCCACCTGTGCCGCGGATGGACCCTGCACGCTTCTCCGGTGATCCAACACACAGTGTCCATAAGGCCACGAAGTACGAGCACGATCGCGCTGCATCGTCACCACTGGCTCTGTCATAGTCACAGGCATAGTCACGATCACAGAGACCAGGTTTACCCCACGGAGAGGAAGACGTGGACGAGAACGACAACCACTGAAAATCATCGTGGTGGGGATTCCGATTCAACAATCGACGTGGACACCCTCGTCTTCGAAAGTCATTCACCTAACGGTCATCGCGCAGTGCACCGTGTATTCTTCCGTTACCCTGCAAGCTTGACTTTCGCTTATTTTCCTCCCTTGATCCACTCTGGATTATCGACAGATCGGCGAATCGATGGAAGACGACCTGACCACCTGTTGCTTCAGGGAATTCTTTCCACTTTCCCATTAATTAAGAATCGTGTTCGTTTACTCTAATAAACGGTAGTGAAGACTCGTTTGTCTTTTATTTGAATTTTTTTTCTGAATTTCGTGAATGTATCAGTGCACCTCGACGAACCGTCCGGATATCGTTTGGATGACATGGATATACACCATCAAAACTAGATTGCGCGAGGTGTAGAATCGATTGACAGTTTTTTCTTGAAATCAAGTGAATCCATGACTGCCGATTATTGACAGTTTGTACCGTCGACCAGACAGTGAACAGTGAAGAACGTTTAGAAATATTTGATTTACCAGCTGATGCAGTGACAATGGGATATTATCCCTGAAGATTTAAGTGAGAAAAAAGATTGATCTAAACACTCTTTCTTTCTCTCTCTCTCTCTCTTACACCCTCTCTGGATACTCTATTACGTAACTGTGATATCGCACAACCGTTGGACACACTGAGGACACCGAGGTAAGGATCATCACTGTCAACTCGTATGCCTTTTCTTAGACCATCCTCCTCACGGCGTCAGCGTCGTCACGGTTTGACAGGATCCCATCAGGCACACAGAGATAGCTGTGATTTTTGCATAAAAACGCACAAGATCATTGAGCGAATGCCTGGGCAATCCATTACTACACAGTAAAGCACTCGATTCCTTCTGCTGCCGTAATGATCTTAATGATTTTAAACGGTGCAATATTCTCAAGTATTTCGCACCTAACGTAACGCAACAGCAAGTCGATGGCCAGTTGGAAACGAGTCTCTTTCATCCGTCGCACGATCACATTTCGTCCCGCGATATTTCTGACGATGAATCGCGGCATCGCGACGGCAATACATGTGTATACACAGAGAGAGAATCTATCGGGAGAGATTTTTATCGCGAGCTATAATAACTCCTTGAGATGCGTTCAGCCAAGATATAATGGATCTCGTAACGATTCGCAGCGGGTTTTTCCTTTGTTGACTTTCTCGGCTGGCTCTATGCATTATTATCCTATTTCTATTCCTATTTACGTGACCTCGTCGCTCCTCCGCTAATATGCTATAAATCACATCATTTAAACCCATCGCGGGAACCCCACAACAATCCGTAATACGTAATAGCGAGCTAGCGAGTATGGACATCGCTGCCGTCGGTAAAGGCGTTCAGGAAGCGTCACTCTGTGATACATCCATTCGATCCATTAGGCCTGCACCGAGGTTCATAACGGCAACCGCTACTTTTTACAATTGTCCCCGAATAATTAGCATTTATTGCTGAGAAAAAGCCTAAGGAAAAAAAAAGAGGAAGAAAAAAAAAAGAAAAAGCTAAATGACCTGCACTCAGGGCTTCTGGCGCGCTGCACGTTTTACTGCACGAAATACTGGCATGTCTGGGGAACTTGGCAGTTTACTGCTTCGACGCCTCGAGACTGGACGGTTCGAGTACCATTTTCGCCAATAAACCCGAATGACGGTCCTTGCAAAAAGTCCTACAACCCAGTGTCTTTTTTTCTTTTTTTTTGCTTTCTTTTCTTTCCTCCTTCTTCTCTTCCTCGTTATTTTTTACGCTTCTCGGTAAAACGGTGTCCTCATACGCCTGCGTAAAAACTTACGGCAATGTACGAGCATAAAGAGCATCGTTACCATCGTAAAGACTCGATCGCCTTAATTGTATTACACCGGCAGCAAAAGTAGTCAGGGATTTCTTTTTTTTTTACTGGAAGGCGTTCCAAGAGGTCAGAGGTTCGTCATGAGGATGAGGTCGTGTGGCGAGGTGGGAGGAAAGGGGAGGAGGTGAAGGGTAAAAGGAGAATAAGAGGTCATCAATGTGGAAGGTCAGTTTCCTCCCGGATGATCGTCATCCTACAGGGAAAGGAGAACGATCCGATCCAATCCGATTGAATCGAATCAATCACCGCCTTGGGACTTTGTTGGATCCTTAGGATTATTAGCTGGTACCCAAGGAGCGTTAGTCAATGGTCGCATTATCGTGGAATGATTGCGCTGAAAGATTGCACTATGGCCGCGGTAGGAGCTGTTACGATTCTCACGGCTCGATTGCTGCCAGCGCAATTCGCTACTCGGCAAGGTCCAAGTCTTCACGATCGTCGATCTTGATAATCGGGAGATCCTTGCCGTTTTATGGAGATCGCATAGTTCCTATAGATTCCATGGGTTTGTAATGGAGGAACAACCCCTGTACAACGTCGGCCTTTGCAATTGCACGGAACAAAGATTTCTAGAATTTGACAATCGTCTACAATAGAAATTAGATGTCGTAATACCGCCGGCTAATTCTTGTACGGTTGAGCGTTCACGCTTATAAACAGCATGACTCGTTTGATTCAATTGTCCTGCTGAAAAATCCCTTCAAAGAACAATCATCCGATTTCTGTTTAACCGGGAAGAAAAGAAAAGAAAATCAAATCGCGCTAACGAGAGTAACGCGACGCGTTAAAATTGAATTAGCCGGCATGCTTGAGAGCCGATTCTTTTGCCTGGACTTGGTATAAGCTGTAAGCGTGCAGTGCCTTATAGGACACGTCGTACCATGTCAAGTGAACCGCGAGCCACGATTACCACACTATCCTCGATGCCCGAGTTTTTCCGGCAGACTCGAAAATGTTCAACGCTCTGTGACAGTTGCGAAAAATCGCGCAAAAGAGAAATCCCACGTTGTCTCGGTCAAGCGTCGCGCAGCTGACTCAGCGATCGCTCGAGGAAAATCGTCGGGGTTTCTGATTGCCAATGATTAGATTTCGCGAAAACCATTCTTACCAGAGTTAAAGGTAGAGCTATATTGTTTATTGTGTCTATGACAGAAGTAGGACGGTGCTCAGCACTGTAGCTATTGACCCTAGGGAATTTTACGTCTGGTAAAGTGCACGGCTATCTGACTATCTGTGTAAAGTCTATGGTCCAGCAAGGACGTTAGAGACAAAAAGAATGGGAGGGATAAAAAAAATGTGACAGTCTCCCGGGTATATGGTTGCCTGTCGAGAATGAGGAGAGTCAACATCTCTAGGGTGTAGGTCAGGAGAGAGACATAATGTGGACGTTCGAAACGGTTGATCAAACAGTTGATGTCTCTTCCATTAGCTTAAATTTACTTTCCCATTTAGCGACAGTCCGTCATGTATGAAAGTCGCGAATGCCGATACTCCGGTACATCGATAAATGTGGGTCACTATTTCATTTTTGATCTTTCAAACTCAGGGATAATAATCTGTTGGTTTGACACGGGTTAAAAGAGTTATGATTCATCTTTACTTTGCTTTTTTTTTTCTTCTCACACTCTTACGTCTACTTTGGGCTATTAGACCGCGATCCAAAATGGTGAAGACTGGCGCAAAAGAGAGCGTGGCTAATAGGACCGGTCGTAAGGTTTTTTTCTCACAAAAATCTATTAATTTGGAGACTCTTTCGTGAATGAACAGTTCAAGAGTCGTTTGGCAAATGCGTCTCCTCCGGGATGCCGATCTCGTTTACGTCTGTCCCGAGCCAAAAGCGTCGTCGTTTCACTAACGGGTCGAATTGCCGAGCAGCTTTTTACAGCGAAGATCAAAGATCACGACGGATCCTTGAATCATCCCGCGAAGATCGATGGAGCGTGGATCGATTAAGACTTTAATGGAGCTCGCTCTTCCTATGGATTCTCCCGAGGCAAATCGTTCCTTCACGCATCACTCTTACAGCATCTTCCTTATATTCCATTATTCTATTATATTCCATATAGGCGCCTATGTGGAATATAGCTCCTATATTCCTACGCTCTTAAGTCCGTACACCGGGATATTCGAATTGTCGTGAACTCGATGAACTTAATGAGAAGAGAGAAGGAGTCAAGGAGAAAACGAGGACAGAATTTGGAACGGAAGATCGGATCGGCACGGGATCGGCACGGGATCGGCACGGGACGCGCTCTCTTTTTCTCGAGGAATACTGGGGAAAAAGGCGGAATTTTCCGCTCGTTGAACGCAACACGCACCGCTTTCCACGATTGAGCGATTCGCGAATTGCGCAAAGCCTTCTCTTCTTTCCCAATGGTATTTCGATCGGGGCAAGTGCGCGATAACGATTACAGTATGAATTTATCGAACGGTAAAATATTACGTTGCGCAAGACTAGATATCCAGCCGACTTTTTTTTTTCTATCCTCTGCTTGTCCCTTCGTTCTTCCCGCCATTACTAAATTGACTCTTCTATGGTTCCTCGCGGTAGGATTGTACCCTCGCAGAAAATACTTGGCCACCACCAAGCAACACGATACCAAGCCATTTTCTCTTCCACCTCTAGACTTTTAATCAATTTTCCTGAATTGCAATATTTACGCGAGATTTGAGTCGCCACGTTTCTAGACCGTCGGTTCTTCTTTTCTGTTTCAGATGAATCAACAGTGCAAAGTGTGTGGCGAGCCAGCCGCTGGTTTCCACTTTGGCGCCTTTACGTGCGAGGGCTGCAAGGTCAGTGAATCTCCTAAATGAATTTCACATCGTATATCTAATAACTTCCACGCGAATTGAACAAAATTCATAAGACATCTGATATAATAGCAAGATCAGACTAAAATCCTTTCCCAATTTTACCAATGAGCTACCCTCTGGTAGCAGTGCTCACGCACCACTCAGTCCCTGCAGTGTTTCTCTATTTCTTGTAAAACAGTTGTGGATTTCACAAAGCCTCGGAATCGCTTTCACGAGTCGTTCACGGGGCTCGAGGTTAAACGTTTGGCTAGGCATGCGTGTCAGAGGGCCCGAAGTCTATGAACTCGATCTAAACAACAGAACGGTTTCTGCAGAGCTGCCGCGGTCTAGCGAGCGCACGGCGTGACTCTGACTGTCACTGTTTCATGGTGCAGGAGGTCCTGCGGGCGGAGATGGTTACAGAAAAGGAGGTGGCTGTTACGATAATAGTAGTAGTAGAGGCATCGACGCTACTAGTAGTAGTGATAATAGTAGTATCAATAGTCCCAGTACTAGATGTAATAACAGTGGTAGTAGTGCGTCTGAATTGCTTTCGATGATCGTAATAGCAATGGCTATGTTGGTATTGCTGCTGGAGCTGATGGTGGTGGTGGTGGCAGTAGTAGTTACGGAGCAGGAGCGGGAGGTGACATGCTACGGTGGGCCTGAAAACGAAAATAACGAAACGAAACAATGTCGATCTGACGTAATCAGTAACTAGGGCGGAAACAATCGTGGCGGACAAGTGCGAAGCGCCGGAAGCCCCCCGCTTCGAAACGGCTCACGAGCTCAACACGAAGTGGCGGCACGAAATCGCGAAACTCACGCCCAGGGACACCCGTACTGTATTTCCCTAACCGATCCTCTTGTTCTCTGTTTTTTTTTGTCCCAATAACACTTTTACAAATGGCTGCAACTCATGTACCGTTCTGCTAAGGGAGCAGTAGATTTTTCGGAAGTTCCTCTCACAATCTGGGCACAGAGGAAAGTGTCCTCGAGGACAACGAATGCTCTCTCGTCGACTGATTCCGGAGGCCTCAACCGCTTACGTAACTGGCCTCCCTCTTGAAAGACATAATGGTAGCATTTTCATGATTGTGTCATCGTTCCTTAAGACCTCTGTCAGTCTCCAGGGACTAAGCTGACTTCGTACAGACCGATTCCAAACATTGCGCGTAACGCCCGTAGAGCAAGTGGAACGTAGAGCCTATACAAAGTTGGCTAGGAGTCTCGGCGATACGCATTGAGAACACTGGGCCAGAGGAAGAGCTCGTTTTCAGGACAAACGAACCAGAAACTATTAATAATATTCCGTGTGTCGAGCAGAAAAAAAAAAGCGAAAGTAAGAGAACTCTGGTAAATTAATGTCCCGCGCGACGCGAGGTCAGGTATGTCCCATCGTTTTCCGGGACCCCGTGAATCGGCACGAACGCGTCAAAATATAGTTTACTTCCCGCGCCTCGAGTACAGCTGGCGCTGTCGTCGAGAACTAAAGCGACGTCCGCTCTGTTTTGATTGGCAGCCGCCCCCGATTCGCATACGCGTCGCGACGCGGAGCCTCTCTAAGGAATAATTTCGACACACATGCGACAGGTGAACGAGAACGCCTCGAGTAACTCGCTGCTTAAAAGGAGCGAAGTTGTAGGTATCTAACGGTGTCTTCTAGAAGCTACGAGACAAGAACATCTTTTAATACCTTCGGACAAGGAGGGAGCTCAACGGGAAGACGCCATGACTTGTTCAAATTCTGAAGAACCTTCAGCACGCGTCGCGTTTCGTATTCTTTGAGCCAATATAGGCAGAGGCCATTCGGTGCAATGAAAATGTCCAGCATTTCGCACGGCACGATTAGACAAGGAATAGGACAATCTAAGCGTCCCAGAGAACAGAGTGGAGGAGGAATGAATTGAAGAGGAACTCGCACGGGAGGTTAGCACGAAACCGTGTCGGAATCGCACGGTTGCACCATTTGGACAATTAGATGAAATAGTAGGCCGCACGCGCCTTGCTCGCTCTCGAGGGACCCTCTTTATACCTCGGATACCTTCTTCTGGCCAGGTACCTTCCTACCTGCCTACCTCTTTCTCGAGCACACTCCTGAATATACCTCTCCACCTCCGCTACCGATGAATGAAACAATGAGAGTGTGGTTACGCTAACTCTACGCCTCCAGCATAATGTTACACGGGTTTACCGGATTACGTGGTATTTAAACGCTCAGACTGTCCTAGCTATAGTATTTACTAGGCAATTTCAGAACTATTATCTAGCTTCATATTCCCACCCTCTCTCAGTCGCCATTATCATTTGATAGTCTATTACGATTGTATCAGTTGAATATTGTGAAGATGTCATCTAATCTTTTTTTTCCCCCTCTTTCTCGGTTTGCAGTCCTTCTTTGGGAGATCCTACAACAATCTGAACAGCATTTCCGAATGCAAAAATGGCGGGGAGTGCGTTATCAATAAAAAGAACAGAACAGCCTGCAAGGCGTGCAGGCTGCGGAAGTGCCTCCTGGTGGGGATGTCCAAGTCGGGGTCGAGATATGGACGGAGATCCAACTGGTTCAAGATCCACTGTCTTCTCCAGGAACAACAGCAGCAGCAACAACAGCAACAACAACATCACCATCACCATCATCATCATCATCAAGGTCACCATCATCAGACGCAAAATCAGTCGAGTCCTCCTATAGGTCATCCTGGACGTAAGGACGATGTTCTTCTTCTTGGTCTGGATGATTATAAGAACTCTACCTCTCCTAGTATCAGTTCACCAGAGTCTCTTAATAGTGACAGTTCGGTGGAAGTGTCCGAGAGAAGAGCAGCTCTCAATCATCCAGGCTTCAGGCCGCTTCATTCGCAACACTCACAAGACCTATCAGTCCTCAGCAAGGAAATGATGGGTCTCCCTCTTGGATTTCCTCTGAGCGGCATGTCTCTCATCCCTCCTGCGTTTCTACCACCACCAAGTCTCTCCATGTTCTCACCCTATCATCTATACGCACCTCACGGGACACCACATCCGTTGCTACCAAGTCATACTACTGGCATTCTTCAGCATTCACCAATGGGTGCCGTGCCAACGAGCGCCAGCACGCCTACTCCTATGAACAATAATCATACAACGACAAATAACAACAATAAATATACTCACAATCAGAACAACGTAACGCAAAATCCCATCGTGTCAGCTGATTCGGATACCGTCGAAGCCTACACCAAGAGATTCTACCTGGATGCAGTTCTCAAGAGTCAAAGGACACCCCCAAGTCACTCGCCAACATCCAGCAAGGCTCATTCGGATGACAACTCGGCCAGGAACAGTCCTGAACCAAGAGCCGAGAGTCCACCGCCTCAGGAAAATCCCATGGACCTCTCTATGAAAGGTCCCACGATCCTGAGGGAGAGTTCAACGCCGTTAAGTATCAAGAGCGACGAGGACGTCGACATGGAGGATAACAGCGACACGGACAGTCCCCCCATAAAGAGACGACCTGCTCCCATAGACCTCACCACGAGAGTATAAGGGTATTCATGATTCCTACCAAGAATATCAATGAGACACTCCCCTGAATATTAACACGAAGAATCGCAAACCATTCCCACCGTGTTACCGATTAGCCAGGGTTGCTAAGTTGCGCGAGGAATAATCGACGAGACCAGATGGATGGAGGAGACCAGCAACAGAAGAAGAAGAGGAGGAAGAACAAGAAAATTCAAGAGAAGCTGAAGTCTCGTAGCGGCAATTTGGAAAGGGCAGCCTCGTAAAAAGATAGGACGCGCGATCGCGATTAGCTCAGCGACTCCAAGAAAAGCCAAGCTATGGATTCGAATCGAGTCGAGGCGACTGCCAATGCTCGAGTCATAGAGTAGAATCTAGTAGAACCGAGTAGAATGAAGTAGAATGTAATCGAACGTAGTAGAATCATCGGTGCCAGTGGCAAGTTAGTTGGCTGCTTACTCTCTCACTCCCTTATTCTGTTAACTCTCTTACTCTGTTACTTGGCAGCTTACTAGGTTCGCGACTAACCTAGGCTGTCGGATACCTAAGCTATCCACTAAAGCGAGCTATCGCATTTCACCGTTGTAACGGAATCGAATTAACGAGCCGCGCGCTTTAATTAATGAGCGCCACGGCCACTAGTTCTCTCTTCTCTTCGTTCATTTATCTCTCTCTCTCTCTCTCTCTCTCTGTCTCTCTCCGTTTTCTCGCTAGGCCAGCACTCTTCTCTGTCGCGAGCGCACACTATCGAACTGTCGGCTGATAAACACGTCAACGCTCCGAGCACATGTTCGCAACGTGTTACAAACTTGTAGACACGTGTTGAGCGTTCGGGACGCTTTATCTTACAAGACTTCGATGCCTGCCAATGTACGCCTTCATCGAGCGCAGCCTCACTTGCTTTTGTCCTTCGTCTTCTTCCTCGGAATACTTCCAGACTCTTGTTACTTGGATATTTTATTCTAATCAATGTAATTCCAGGAGTCTCTTAGATCTTCAGGATAACCTTATCAGGTTGATGCTGAGCACTCATTAGTCATTGGCTAAATTATTTGCTAAGGACACGGTTAGCCTTAATGCGATCTTCCTGGCGAAGATGGACAATATCTTTGCGACTGCATTATCTGTAAATATAGGATCGTTTTACTGAACATAGATTCGCTTTTAGCACCGGACGCGGGGACATTGCTTTTCTTTAAAGGTCCATCAGGAATTTTTGGAATTTCTGGCAGAGTATTCGAGATGACAGAGAAAACTATATCTGCCTTTGATGTACTTTGATGTCGCACTAGAGAGAAAGGAATATCTTTAATTTCTATCAGAAATTATTCGACGCTACCATGACAATTGTTTATATATTCTTAGAGGACGCGTTACCATTGTTAACGTTCTGTGCGAGTTCTAAAATACGTATAAATATTGTAAATAGTATCACTATATCTATTATCTCACTATAGGGCCTTCTCGCTAATTGCTAATGAGAATCACGTCGATTTTCAAGAATATATTAATTATCGTATCACGTAAGGAATATTGTTTTCCCAATCGAATAGCGATCGCTGACATCGAATCGACATAGTCAACAATGGCCAGTATTTTTGACACGAATAAGTCGAATAGTCGTAACACGAATTATTGATAATCTTATACAGAAGATATTTGGACATGTGCAATGGATGTATTCTGAAAGAGCGACGCGAGAGAAGGTTTATCTTTCTCTTTCTTTCTCTCTCTCTCTTGCGTGCGCGCCTTAATGATGTATTATATATCAGACACGGTGGGGAGACATGTAAATACATAAATGATCGGCAAGTACTTTGCGAAATGGGACGCAGGGCCAGTAGTACCAATCTGTAAATATCTAATTAATTATGCGAATAATAATAAGAGTCCCCCCCTCCCCCCCGACCCCTCAATCATATCGTATATAATAATATAAACGATAGGAATGTATATTGAATAATATAATTCTACGATGTTTTCGCTACTTTCCGTTTTACACGTATCTATATATGTATTTACCTTATCGTACCGTAAGGTGTGTATCCACTGCACTGTGGAGTAATGGATGCGCATCGCAAGAATCTCCTTCAATTAAAGGATAATATTAAAGATTTTTTCTTTTTCTTTTTCTTTTTCAAATAAAATACACGAATGATTCTCCGAGGGATTAAAATTCGACAGAATAAAGATTATTTTGAAATTTCTTTCGAACGCAACTGACCTCTCCCATACTCCTCTATATATCCTTGACAAAAGACGCCTTGAACTAATAAATGTGCTTACGAGAGCGTCCCGACGTTTCTCGACGGCATGTCACGAAAATATGGGATTGCGTGTGAACTTAAGGAAAGGTTACGGGCATAAATAGGTAATATAATAAACCTTGGCAAAAAAAGATCCCGGGTACTAACTCATAATGCCTCCGCATGAATATTCAACGTGCATAAAGTATACATTCCCCGCTTCTACCTCTGTGCTATGTGTATAGATATATATATATATAATACAAACCCGCCTTCTTCAGCGAATAATGATTACACCTTGGATACTATCAATTAATTTCGACAAGATATCGCCAATGTCATCCCACCCCAATCGACTGGCAGTCTACCTATTTACTCCTACGGTATTTATCTATCTTATCGATAGTCATCCTATCGGAATTAAAGTAACAAGTAAATGAATTAAATTTTTTTAATTCGTTGAACGTTTTTTTCCTGGAAAAAAACGTCCCTTTCCTCCGTTACGAGGATTCCTCGCTATGGCTGCTCTAAGACAACCGATGTCCACGTATAGCTATTTTCCGTACATATAAAGGTGTGTTTTATGTGAACAGGGTTCAAAAGGTCAGCGTATCTGAGAGTTACGATTAAGCCGGTATTATTAAAGACGGCCATGGCGGATCCCTAAGGCCTTTACTACCGAATAATCGTTCACAATATGGTGCTGTTTCTTGTCTCTGTCGTTTACATCATGGGAACGTGTTTATCTGCACGTGCCACGGCCCTCGTACGTCGAACCATTACCGGTTCAGAGAATTCCATGAAACATCGAATTTCCCAGGTCGCCCAGTGCTTTAATGGAAACGTTCATGGATGAGATCCAGTATAAGTGGATTTATTTTTGGATCTTTAAAATGTCCAGATGAAAATGATTCCACGGTAAACTCGTTTGAATAGAAATTCTCTCTCGAGAGTGGTTTTGAATCTCTTAAATCATTCAGTCATTACTAAGAGACACTGGGCTGATGCACCCTCGTACCTTTTGGAGCGCCGTGAATGGTTGCGGTTCCTTGAAAATTTATGTGGCCCCGTGTTACAAGTGGGCCGCATTCTTCGGACTCCTTTCGACTCACGTCGACTATTACTTATCAATTAAACCGATTTATAGGCTCTAAAGGCGTCGCGTCGCACCCAGGGGGTCCCAAACACGAGCGCGCGTCGCTCTTACAAATTATTTTCGAGTTACCGGGCCTGAGGCAACCCTCGACAATTTATTCGGCATTAAATATGGATTTTTGAAGGAGTGTACCTGCTACAACCGGCAAATAGCCCAGCGTGAATTACGAAATATAAAAAAGGGATCCACCAGAACGCTTTCGTGGGAATAGCATCATATACGGATTCTTTTATCGTATAATGGCTCATTAACGATTCGATCGACAGGAATTCTTTGACATTCCAGCGTTTTTCGAACGAGATGCCTCCATCATAACGCTCTAATTTGTCATTAACCTAAAAGCACTTCGAGGTCGAACGTATTTTATGCCTGAAAAATATTTTATTGAAACAGGAACACCTACAACCGAATTAGCATCGCACCATTTACGATCACGCAGGTATACATAATGCAAGAGCCTTTATTCCACGTATATGCGGTAAACTTTAACATTCATAATTTATTGAGAATCTTTGAGTCAAAGAACTCTTAAATACAGTACTTTAGTCAGAAAAAGAGATAAAGGATAAAAACATTGAGGGACGAGAAATACAATTCTCATAGATATACATTTTTATACGTGTAAAGGTTTCAGGCCGTGAACTTACTATAGATATATTTACAGAGGTGAATACTTGCAAGAACTGACCATTCGGCCCTTAATCTTATGACTTGGAGACTGCATGGCTGGGGGTGAAGACCTCGTAGTCAATAACTGAGAAATGATAGTCACCCATTAGAACGGAATTTGAGGCGTATTCTCCGTCGTAACTATGCGGAAGGTTGCTGTAACTGTCCATATTTGTGTTACAATTATTGGCAATCAAAAGATCGGCCCCAGCACCAAAGATCGGTCCAATGCTGAAAGAATAAGAAATATGGAGATTCCGTATATTGCCTTTGATATTTAAAAAATATAGACTCTCTTACTCTGGATGGTAGCAAATTGCGAATGGCTTTTTCACAATATCATATTTAGTCGGTGGTACATCCTGATTGTTTGTTAATGTAAAGAGGAAGGCCTTTTCAGAAGAAATATAGTGACCCTTGGCATTGGTCTTACCCCAGGGAGCATCGCTGAACCCACCGCATATTTCTCCTCGGGCCCCCTGAACGAATGAATAAAATTCGGTTATTTCTACAGAATTGCTGTGAAAATGCTCGAAGAAAAAAGATAACAGCTATTCACCAAAGCTATGACGTATGTTGGACAGACGCCGTCACAGTGTCTATGGAAAGCAGCCGCAGAGTAGCCGTGACTAGATGCTCTGAAACGTAAACGATATTTTAATTGCTCGATGTAACTAGTAACTACTTAAATTTATTTACCTGTAAACTAGTCGCCAGCTTTGTTTCGGAGCACCGTACCACTGATTAAGCAATCTTTGAAATCCCATCTTGTCTCTAGATAGAATATGGGAGCCAGGAAGGAATGGCGTCACTCGAGGCTGAAGTCTCTTGTCCGAACAGATTTCGGCATATTTATTCGGCAGTGCTGCGTATTTGTATCTTTCTAAAGATAATTCCATTGGAACTGCTCCGGTTGGCTCTACCTCCTCGGCGAAGACTTGACTGTCTATCAAGAGAAGACGAACGTGATTTATTACGCCCGATAAATGCTGGCAGACTCTGGCACGTTCCTCTTCTGTCCAGTGTTGAGTAGGTTGAGTTACACCTGCCTGAAAATTGCTTGTTTATTTTTATTGCTCTCCACTTGATTGTAAGCAAATTTATATACATTGTAAATAGGGCAGAACCTGATACTTGGCCCAGTTCAAAACAGCCCTCCATACATCTTCTTCCTCCAACCCCAGGTAATCCGAAGAGATGAGTTTCACCAGGGCATCTTTTGGAAGATTGCAAAAGGCTGTTGTTTTAACAGTGTCTACTGCATTTTCACCGATAAATGCAAAACAACGATCGATGAAGGATGAACAGGCTCCTTTACCACCTTTAAGAAAAATATTTGGACTCCGGACAAGATAAAAAAAGTAAGATTCCAGAGTATATCAATGTTTGTATTGTAGGGAACGCAAGAGGTTAAAAGCAACAAAAAATCATTTCAGACTATATTTCGAATGAGATTTTATTGAACATGGACCAACTGTTTGTATTTTATAATAAATTTGCACTGAATATCTTTTTTTATGTATTGTCTTGTTAGGTAGAACTTTCTTGTAAAATACAAAATGGAGTGTCTTATACTAATCACTATGTTACGCTTAAATTATAAGCCTGTGAACTGTGCGCTGTGTATAGTTCAAAGTACAGCACAAGTTGAAACTTCAGAATAACAACCACAGTACTTCTACAGTTCGTTTCTCAATAAAACTGGCTTTTTCCTCTCATTGTAAAGACAGTACATGCGAGTCGCACTGATGTTAAAGCTTCAGATTATTCAGAGTCATCCATATCCGTGGTATGGAGTGCTTCAAGATAATTCCCAGACATCGTTGTTGAATACTGCGCACTGCGCAGCGAATCGACGATCTCCAAGTAAAAAATAGCTCGAAAAATGTTGTTGGGAGTTTCCATTGGAGGTTATGGTATATTAGCTCGCAGTGACACATGTCTAATTAGCTCCAGGATTTGTATTCTGTATAAGCGTAATATTGTCGCCCTTGAGCATTATACGTCCAAGTTGTTTCCTAGTGTCGAGTTTCATGTTATATTCTTCAGCATCATCGAGCACCAGGTTCATGTACTCATCAAAGCCGACGATGTGTCCCTCGATTCTCAGATTAATATTTTCAAACAGCCAAACTTGAACTCGCGAGCGATTTTGCAAGTACCGAAATATAAGGTTGATGGGTTGAACCATCACCTTTTGCACTTTTTGTGGTCCTTTGTACGACATTTTCCTTGAAAATGTGAAAACTGACAAACGTAACAACACGCGGTAACCTTTTTTTCTGGATAAGACGCCGAGAAAGTATGGCGTCGGATATTGCCAACCTCCATACCCTACCGAAGCTTAAATTCTCTATTGGCAACACTGTCGGCACGAGATAGTGCTGCCACAGCGTAGACTCTTCGAACTAATAAACCAGGTTAAACAGGAACAACGGTGCCGATAGCCGATAAACATAGTCGACTGTTCAAGAGTAAGACAGTGTTTCATTATTTCTACGATGATGGATAACCGTAACTGCCTACATTCGGTATCGAATCAAGAAATGGTAAGCCAGAAAATCATAATATAAATTGACGTAATACATTAATTCCCATATACGTATTCGATCTAGTGGACGCTGGGTAGATCTGTAACACTGGCAAGGCCAAATAACGGTATTCGCGCAACGACGAATAATGACTTATCGCGAACAAAAGAGTATAAAATTGTGATAACAGTGTGTGTACCGTGGAACCTTAGTATCAGACTTGACAGGGCAAATCGAAAGTGTTCTGCTAACGACGCCGGATAGAATCTCCCCCCACGGATTTGTCGTAGACCCCAACGCGAAGCGTCCACGCCAGGCGAGACGCAGTATATCGAAATTAAAATAATGAAGATTGATGGCGCTTTGGGAATGTCATTTTTTTACGGGTCACGCTCGTGGTACGATACTTTTCCCCTTAGTGCTCTGTATGGCCTTATTCTATCCTTCCGCTTGGCGGACAACGTCCTCCGTCATTTAGATAAAGTTCGATTCGCGACGGTTTGGATAATAAAGGATTACGCGGAGTCACGAATTTTGCATCGATCACTATTATGCTAGAATGAGAAAAACGCCGTGAAGTCATGGACGTCCAATAACCAATAACCAATGTTCATTATTCTCCCCCGTATTTAAGTGTGCTTATTCCAACTGAATTGCGAAGACGCTCGCGATTATTCATTAATCCGTAGAAGCCGAAAATCTGCACAGTCATATTGAGCACATAATTTTATTCAAACTTTAATGGAAAAGTGTGCAATTTTTTTCGCGAGTCAAAGCGCAATAATTCCCTCGAGTATTCCTCGTCCTTCTCAAAACCAGAAGTCATCCCTACGTCAACATGCCAAAAACACAA
Source organism: Hartigia nigra (assembly GCA_031001745.1). Classification (NCBI taxonomy): domain Eukaryota; kingdom Metazoa; phylum Arthropoda; class Insecta; order Hymenoptera; family Cephidae; genus Hartigia; species Hartigia nigra. The sequence goes on from JARPRG010000294.1 coordinate 3,328,005, forward strand.
AGAACATAGAAAGCTAAGAGCCTGTAGCTAACAATAAGGGTAAAATCGAAAAGTACACAAGGAAAGACTGCGGAACTCAGGGTTAATGTGAAAGCCCCGTTTGAGGGGAAGCAACGAAAAACAATAGCTGCTAATGGCTCTTTTCGTTAACGCAATTTCACGGAATTCGAACTTTTGTAAAAATCACTACCCGCGTCGATAACAAACATACTGATAATTTGTAAGTCATAATGTCCATTCTTACTTCCGCTCATCCGCCATGCGACATTTATTTCATTTACACTCTTGACATATTCTTTTTTACTCATTACTCAGGAACTTACCTGGTACACGTTCCTGTGCATCGAGGGCTGCCGTTAGCAAGGCGCAAGCGTTTCCTGGACTGAGGGTGGCCGATACGTGTTCCTCGCAGCTTCTCCAGAGTTCCTCGACTCCTAGTTCTTGAGCTAGGCCTAGCATTTCGAAAATCCCACTATCCTGGAGCATGATCTGTGAAAAAGGAACATATGGAAAGAATTTCAAGTATGTTGAGTGCAGTTACATTATTAATATAAAAAAATGCGTATATTATTACTGTCGAATCTTACTTTGCCTGTATAAACGTAATGCACGAATTGCCGGAAAGTTTCCGGGTGTGCATGAGGCATCCTGACTGGCGCAGGATTACCAGGATTACCAATCCTTTTAGCTGCAGTGAAGTTTTTGCATCTGTAAAAGAAAAAAGAAAATATGCTAATATTCAAATGAAATAGAGTCAACAGGTCATTCTGTCTTGTACACAATTAATTTAACTAGAAGAATCTCTCGAAAATCAGATGAGCATGTTCTTCGAGGCGTCTGTATAACGATGAACAAGCTCAGCAAGCATTTCGCCGGGAACTTGCGCATCATCACTGACAGCAGCACTTCTCGCCGCACTGCTTCTCCTCACAAAAGAGCTTAATTGACTTCGTCAGGAAGCTCCGGTGCCGTACTAGAATACATAACTACCATAGGATGGCAGGGCTTTAACTTCCGTTTCAACTAGTCATTCATTTGGATTATCAAAATATCACATGGAGACAAACGAAACACTGATTCAGAATAATTCTATTGTAATAACAATATCGCTGGCTTGCACTAAATTTAATTATCAGTAATATTCGCCTTGATAGGTCCTAATCATATATTCTTTTTAAATATATAAATAGGATGATCTTGCAGATAAAGTATCACTGTAACAGTATCTAAAGACGTTTGCTAGGTTCTTGCAGCTGTTTGCATTAGCTAGCAACAGATTGTCCATATTCGTGTAATAACGTAGAGATTAGAATACAGCAGCTGCAAAGAACGGAGTCCCTTTTCACCAGCAGATGTATAGCAAAGTAATTGCGTGTACTCCTCCAGCACTTTCTATGCTGATGCAAAGAAGGGATTACGTGCTGAAGGTATACAGCTGATTCATAATACGTGCGTGGGGATTAAACCAAGAAATATACCGGTCGTGTCCATGTCGGCCAGTATTAACGTAAAGACGGATAACAAAACTACGGAGAAGCTAGTAGAGCCGCGAGAAAGGGTCGTGTAATTATTTTTCCAATCTGGCTTGACCACCCCTAGGCTGTTGGACTCTTTTTTTTTTTTCTCTCTCTCTCTCTCTCTCTCTCTCTCTCCGTACGCGAAGGGTGTGGCTTGGGATAGGCTTTGTTCATAGATTAGATTTATACAGGGAAAACGGACCCTTCGATTTTCCTGTTTATTCAAAGGAAAAACCAGCTTGGACTCACAAAAGCCAGAAGGTCCAAAAACACTGGAAGTAAAAGCCCTACGTGTACAGCCATGTTTCTCTATTGCTATTATATATACTTAGGATGAATGATGAAAGAAAACTCCGAGGGAATAGTATCGTTTAGTAAAGGTAAAAAGGTCAGAGTACGAAGTAAGCTATAGTAAGAAATTGAGTGGGTGCACCTGTGAGAAGGTAGTCCAGAAGGACGCAAAGCTCGGTGGAACGATGTTGACGTCGTTAAGCGTGACGACGCGTGACGTCAGGAGTCAGGAGAGAGTTGGCTGAGTTAGGGGAATCAGGGGGTCGGGGACGAAAGACCTATTGAAAGTGGTGGGCGAACATGTAAAGCACGGCGTAGGTATCGAATAAAAAGAAATGTGTCAAAGGGCGCGCTGCTTCGGGGCAAACGCAAATGGAAGACACGCTTTGATGCAGTGCAGAAGCAATGCAGAAAACTCAACCTGGCAACCCTCGAGGCCAGAATCACTGTCGACCGTGCATAGGTACCAACATGAAAAACACTAAAAGTATATACCTTCATTTCGTTTGGCCAAAGAACGTTTTAATCTCAAACGCGACTTTCAGCCCTTTAACGTACGCCAAGCGTACCGACGCCTATGGACACGCGTCAACTGAGAAAACAGGAAATCGGTAATTTGAATTTAGATCCTGGATCTGTATCATATTTCTATAAGCGTCGCGACGCTCTACTAGTGTCTGTGTCAAATTCTGTAACTGAATGTGGATTTTTGTGTGGATTACAAAGATGGCGAAAAAGAGATATGCTTTTGAACATTATTAGAAAATTAATGTTTCCTCGGTGACGAGTCCCTTTGGTAGGAAAACACGGAAGTTCTTTGGCCCCGAGGAAAAACGTCACCGCGAAGGCCTTAGAGACTTTGGATGCTTTGTGCGCTATCTGTTTCTTGCATGGCTACCTTCGAAGGGCGTCGCCGTCGTAGTTTTGCCGAGTAGAAAGAAATAGTAGATAGTTGGTCGCAGATAGTAGAAAGTAAAGAAGTACAGGAGAGAAAAAGAAAGTCCAACCCGTCGGACACTCTGGAACCTCTGGTTTTTCTCGAAGAAAAGAAATCGTCTTTGTCCTTCGTTTTTTGTACCTTTTTACGTTTCCAGTTTACTCCTTGACTTAACCAATATGGAGGAGCAATCACGTCGTCCTTTTTTGTGCCTTTTTTGTTTTTCTTTTTTCACTCAAAAACTTGTGTCTCGCCACGCAAGAATCTCAACGTCGTCAGGTGACTTAACGACAGGGAGAAAAAAAAGTAGAGAAAGTATTGAACACGTTCGATTCCTGATAAAACGATTGGGCGTGCATGATGACGAGGGTGGCAAAAAATATGCCCCTCTCCAATGCATTGGGATTTGAAATCAAAGGTAGAAAAGGGTAGCTACCTCTCATAGGTACCTCCCACCGCAAAGTTCTTTACGTTCGTATCGCGCAATCAGAATTTCTCAATAATTATTGCGGGTCAGATTTAATGACGCCTTCGGCTGTGCATGTCTCTGTATATGACGTAATAACGCAATGGCGGAAGAGGAGGTGTACGCGCTGTAGGGTACCGTGCGATAGATGGGGTAGTAAGTGCACCAGAAGGGCAAAAGGATGCCAAGGGTAGTGGCGACTGTGTAAAAGAAATATATTCAAGTAGAAATAACGCAATGGCGCTGAGTGATGCGGTGAGAAAAAAAAGGCTTTTCTCTAATCACAAACGAACGTAGAAACGGAATCAAAGAAAACCAAAAATCAGGGGCGAACCATATAAGAGAGAATGGGAGCAATGACTGCATCGTCGCCCACCCTCTTCTCGTCTAGGCTGACGAGAGGAACCAGAGGTGCTCGTAAGGGTGGCGCTCCAGGCTCCATTTCACATGGCAAGGGTTGAATGTCGCCGCGGGCTTCGTTACTAACGACCAAGCACGCGATTATGGCGGCTCCGCCGATCTGCAAGGAAAAACCGCTCGACTTCCGGTACGACGATGAATCTCATCCCCTTCTTTCACTTTTGCTCCCATACACATTCTTTCCTTGAGTACCGTGGCTTCTCTACTTTTTTTTTTCACGCTGTTCATCCTTTCTCTATTATCTTTTCAGGAATCTCGAATTTTTCATTTGAAAATGACTTCCTGTTGGTTCATTGGATTTCCAAATTCCTGACTTTCTCTTTGGAGTTCAAGCCTGCTCTGGACGTATTATTCGAAAATAGCTTCCAGTCGTCTGTCAGGTGCATGAATAATTTCATTTTCTTCATAGGGACAATGGTCTTGGGGTCGAAGGACAAAGAGCACGGGATATCAAAAGGTTCACGGATACCAAGCTGTTTCAAGGATCGCGTCAATGCGTTTACAATTAGCGTGTCCTCGACAGTATTCGATGTCGATTCTGGAGGATGGCCGGACTGTTTTTAGAATTAAGAGTCTGAGAGCCAGAGAGACGTAGAGAGGAATTGGATTGGACTGAGGGAGAATAAGGTTGGATTGGAGGGACGAGATTGAAGAAGTCCTGGGACGTTCTTTCATTGCGATATTCGCCGTCGAGCTAAGGATTCGTCCTTAATTAAAATCTCCTATGAATTTAACGAGCTTACGATTCGACGTAGAAAGCATTAAAGGCGCTTGCGGCACAGCCACACTTCGGCAACCTAACCACTTTCTGGTATTGCGAGAGAGAGAAAAAGAGAGAGAGAGATATTCGTGGAAATAAAAAGGAGGAACTTAAGGGAATGAAGAAAGAAAGAAAAAGGAGTAAGAGGAGCCGAAAAATAGAAGCGGCTACTGTCATGGCCGCTCTAGCGACTATTTCGATAATATACGACTATTTCGTTCCGTCGCGCCAGCAACGTCGACGGCGTCATCGCAAATTTGTAAAATATTAGAAGAAAAGTCGATCGGCGCTATAACGGGAAGTAATATCTCACTTTGCGATATTAATTTTCCATTTTCCTGAAGCGTCGTGCTTATTGTCCCACTTTACCTCGTTTTATTTCCTCCAAGTGCAATGGGGGAAATGCTTCGTACTCGTGTTCTTCCTCGCGCTCTCTCTCTCTCTGTCACTCAGTCACTCACCGAGTTCCTCTACAGTTCACACGTTATTCGAAGCCCCAGGGAAATTTCACTCGACGTCTCAACTGAGAACGCAGGTATATTAATAAAAATTACGATTAACAGTTAATCCCGTCCCAGGACGCACATTTTCATTTAGCGAGATTTCCAAACGGGTCCATACTCATGAGATCATTATCCTAACAGTATGAGATATCAGAATAACCCTCTAGGATAATTTCGTCCAACTGACCTGGCCTGAAGGATAATTCTATGGGCGTAGACAGGAGTCTCGTCTCTGCCAAGTAAAAAGACTATGTCGGCCGAATCCTTATCTTCTGACAGTCGTGCAAGATCCTCCAGGAGGCGCGGAACACCAGCAAGTCCAGCTTCACCAGTGATACCAGTTATTCCAGCTGCTCCCGTAGCCGCTCCTACGGCCACTGCCCTGGTGCCCATGTCTTTTCCCGTTTATCTAAAACGTCAGGATACCCATAACAATTAGTGCACACGGTATAGGACGATCGCAAAATCGAAACCGGTACGAGGAAACCAACAAACATGTATGGTCGTCACAGGGCAATTAGCGATAATCCCAAATTAATAGAGGCCAACTAGGAAAATCCATGACTGATGACAATGGGTTGAACCAGGGGGTGCGTGTCAACTCCCTCATATTGCTTGTTCGTCAATCCGTTGGTCTACCTACCGACTGTCTATCCGTCTGTTGGATTGTACGGCTGGTCGGGTGTGAAAAGGGAAAAACAAAACCTATTAAAATACAATCAGCGCTAATTGCACGATTAATATTTCATCTGCGCGTCCAGACCAGCCAGTAGCCTCGACCTCATCGTGCTTCGTGCCACCAGGAGCAACATGCACTTCTCGTCCAGGAGTAGCCCGCTGGTCTGTTGGAAGAGTCTGCACTGATTCCCTTTTAATTAGTTTGGTTTTCTACCTATCACTCCGCCTCCCCGTGTCCTCGGGTCGGCCATTGTATTTTTCTTTTTTTTTTTCGAGTATTGGAAATTTCAGAAAGTTTCAATTTATGGAAATTTGCCAAAGAGGAAATTGCAACGAAGCATTTTCTTTTCTTTGCTGCTATATGGATTATTCCCGGCATTTATTGTCCCTATTCGATGCTTCGTGGATCTGCTAGATTTAGGATATTATTCATCTGTCATAGATTATCTCCAGATAAACTCTAATAATAATTCAGTACTTTACGCTCGATGTAATATCCCCCCCCCCCCTCTCTCTCACTCTCTCTCTGTCCCTCTCTAACTCTAATATCCCAACCTTTTATCATCTCGTCGTGAATTCTCCTCGTATTCCAAACACAATTCCGCACAATTGTTTCATCGTAGGAAATGCTTGCTGAATATGTATACTCGATCCTCGAAACTATAAATTCGCGAGACTTGTTTGGATTTAACGAAGCCACGTGGATTAGCCATCAAGTGTTCTCCATCGTCTTTTTTGCGTAAACAGTCGCAGAGCGGGTTTGTTGGTAGTGGACACGTTTAAATTCAATTAGAAACGTTAGACGCGTGATGAAATAAAATATACGAAAAATTCCACAAATTCTATAAATTCTGGAACGTTAATTTAGTCGTATTTTTGGAATTCATTTACCTTTTCTGTTAAGGATCTCTCAATCCATTCGGTGTTCGTTAATCGTGCACTCCACTGAACGCAGTAAGACGCAATCCTTTTATTTCCTCTACGTCCCTCACGGCAGTCACAGATATTTTACTTAATATTCAATTTACGAGCAGAACTGTGGTAAATATTAGGAAGAATAAATTTTCACGAGTAAGTCACATCGGAGCGTTTCAGTTTCAACTGTACTGTCCCAGGTAGACGATCCTCTCTTCTCTCAGGTGTTTAGACTGCTTCCTTCTGGCCAGTGCTCCCACAAGATCACTTCTCCTCCGCCATTGTTGCCACATCCTCCCTGGAGCACAGTTCACACGATGAAAAAGGATCTATTCGTACCACTACGGTCCTCCTCTTCGCAACGTCAGACCCCTGCCATTTTGATTCTCCTTAGATTCCTGACTTCCCTTTTTTTTTTTTTTCTTTCTCTCTGCACTCTTTCACTAGAGTCACCGATTCTCCTAGAGTATCTCAAGAATCTATGGAGTAAATAGCTACAACGTGACTTGAAATGAAATCGGCCAAGACGTATCGTGTAATCTTGAGTACAAATGATAACGAGAGTTTTCGCAAAATGACAAATACAAAAATGATTATGAAATCAATATTCCAGGCTCGTTAAGAATAATTGTAAAAGACAATGACGTTACTAGTCGATGTCAATGCGGATGATCATTTTTCTGTCTAGATCGTGATTTCGTTTGACCGGAACATAATTAACGTGGAATCTGGTTTGACCCTGTATGGAATTCGTGATGGTGCCGATGGCGTCTTTCATGGGCTCCACTCTTGTTTTCTATTTTATTCCCCATACGCTTTGCTGCAAGTATCTCAGAGTCTAGACATCTGCTAGAGTTTGAACCGACCGATATCTTACCAACCGGATTGGTAACCGGTTTTTGTATACTTTGTCAAGTTTAACCGGTAGACGGTAAAGCAGCTACAGATCCTGATCGTTGTGACTTCAGTCTTGAGACTTGAATTTATACATATCGATTGTAGGTGAGACTGCGGAGGATCTATAGATCTCTGATTTACCCGTCAAAGCTGGAAGATCGATGACGTAGACGCTCTTAAGCTCAACATGAGAAATTCTTGGCGTCAAATGGCCCCCCGATAGACGCTAAAATTTCGACAGATATTGTCGTACAAAAGGAACCTTGCTGGGAGTCAATAGGAATCCCTCGGCTGATCCCATTAAACGAATGTTGGATCGCGAAGACACGATAATGGCGAGAAACGCCAAGATACATTTTATCCAGTGACACATCCAATATCTATAGCAACTGGAAAATCGGAGGTGACTCGATCGGAAATGACTGTGATTTGAGTGACAGCAAATTCGATAAGATCATACCTACTGTACCTTTTCACCCGATTTTCAAACAGTGCTTCTCAACCTAGATTGACTTTACTTCAGAATCCATGATTTTCTACGTACGTATAAAATCCAAAACACCTAAAATAGGATTAATAATGCTTTTCATAATTAATGATTTGATTACCTCGAGGTAAATAATGAATACTGTTATACAAGAAGATTGTATACAGGGGGTCCCAAGATTAGTATATCTGACATAAAAAATGTGCAATTATTATTTTTCAGACCCATCACGATCAAGTCTCGAGCATAACTTTGTATGTCGAGTAGCCCCTTGTACATGGAATTTGGTTGTTCCAGTTCAGTTCTCCTGAATCAGAGAAACAATCTGCTGTTTCACGTATAGTATCTGTAGCTAGAGCCAGTCTCCACGCTATAGCCAAGAAACAATAGCAGGATCAAAATGAAAGAAATATCAGAGTTCAGAGGTCATTAATTTCCGTCGCCACTTTACTCCGATTGATAAACTTTGATCAGCTCCCTCGCTTATAAAGCTGAGCATTTTTCAATAAAACAAAGGTCTGTATTATCAACTACTCTTTTTCTTTTATAAATATCGACTCGGTGACAGTAGTTACACTGATTTTGAGACACCCTGTACATACAA
>JARPRG010000294.1:3342449-3385246 GCA_031001745.1 Hartigia nigra
GAATCATAGGTATATCTGTTAGGACTTTTCTGAAGCCACTAAGAGCTCTGGCGACAGTAAGGATGGAGTGGAAAGGGTGTTTGCAACGAAGAAGTAAAGGTGCAAAGCGAGAAGGAAGCTAAAGGCAAATTCGCATTGACGCTGCGCACCGGCTGCGAGGGCGACGTGTGGATTTGGCGGAAAATTTGCGCAAAGACATCAAATAATCATCGAAGACAGAAAACGTCAAAACATCGCACGCATCCTTTAAGCCTTTAATCCAGCGAGGAACGCGAAGATTCCCTTCCGGCGCGTCGACTGTGAATTTCCAAGACAAGAGGAAAACTGGGAAAGAGGAAATATAAAAGGAAGCTAAGAAGAGAGAAAGAGGATGCGAGTGTGTCTATGTGCGAGAATGTTTGTAGAACTCAAAGTTGACGCAAATTACGGGCATGATGTTGGAAATTAATTTGGGGTAGTGAAAAGATGTCGATACCGGCAGTTCAGAGAAATGACAAACCGGAAACGGAGGGAACAGTGGAAATGCAAAAATTTGACAGAAGGAGAACCTTTGTCGCAAAACCAGCCAAAGAAACTGCAACCTACGTAAACGCTCCTACACCTGCTGTATTTTTCAACGATATATCGATACTTCGTTTCCTGCTGCAGGCAAGACCCTTAAAGGATAATGAAACTCCCTTAATCCTTTTCTCTATTGAGATTAACCAAATGCACGATTGGGACAGGAAGAATCAGAGGCTATGGTTGCCTATACAGTCAGGGCTTTCGTGGGAGCATTTTGGTAAATCCGACAAACCCCTAAAGTCCATAAAACTCATTCCTTACAAGGGTTCAACGGCAAGGAGCCATAACGTAGAACGGCGGCTATATGACTCAGGACGTAATCAGTCTTACTTTTGTGTATTTCGGCTATTTACTAAAGCGGTATAAATGGCTGACACTTTGAGGTTTACGGTAGTCCCATATACCAGCAATAGTTTCTCCTCCTAACCGACCGTTTGAAATTTTTCAAAAAAATTCATCCCCTTATACCATACCGAATTTTCGTCAAGTTTCAGTACACGTGAATTCTCTGACGTCATATCCAGATATCCCGTCACAGGAAATGAAATTGATTCGGCATATTCAGCAAAACTTCAATTCCTGATGCTAACTCATCTAATAACCTTGGAGGAAACGTTTCGCGTCAAACAGTCGCGAGTCACGAGTCGTGCGTTCATCTTAAGTAAGATATATAGCAGGAATCGAATCCTCTACGGGATGTTCTAGCACTGACACACTGCAAATACAGACTCCCAAATGCGTATTACGTTACAGACTTCATATAAATCGGAGCTACACTGCATCCCCTATGGCCCAGGGTACGACAGCCACGATCAAACACATCCACAGGGGCTAAATCAGATACCGCACTGTAGTTGGTCGCTTCTTTGTCAAGCATATTGATTTACGGGGTTGGTACTAGGGTGTATCGTACTACTTACAAGTAGGTCGTATCGCGCTCAAAGTATCGAAATTCTATATTATAGAGCAGTAGTTATTTCCTAGATGATAATGGCGCCATGAAACCAACTTTCTGACGTTCTTGTATACTCGGGCTTTTTCTTCTTCTCAAAAAGGAAATGGAAGAGCACGAAAAATGCGAAGCAATATTCGTTCTCGTTCTCTATGGCCAACATGATCTCACCCCATTGTGCCGCAGGGCACCGCAGGGGCGTACACCTATGTACGTGTATAACTCGGAATACGTATATACGAGACATTTGAGGGCCCGTGACCACGCAGTCACGCCCCAATAATTGAGAGAGTGCGTAGGCCCATTACCCAGCAATCACGAGTCATCCGAATGATTCGGTGACGTTTCGCTCGTGGCAAAGGAAAGTGCCGGAAAAATCGAACGCGAGCGTAATGCAATTTCTGTCTGGAATCATTCGATTGTCCCTGCGAGAAACGCTCTTAATTCTTGCGTAGATGAAAAAGACTGTTATGACTGCAGATATATTTTATTACCTCTGCGTACGACTTGCAAATATATTTTCCCTGCTTTTCCTGGATGCGTGTATGTATATTCTTTAGTTCTAAACTTCTGGGGTGGCTTCACCCGCGTCTCAAAGAAGATTCCAACCCCAATCTAACCCGGAACTCGACAGCTAACTTTTCTCGAAGTAGGGTCGCGACTCTCCGTTATTTTCATAATCGATTTCGCTTGGGGAAGTCGCTGCCAGGGGTTCCCGAATGGGAAAGCGAATTTCCATAAGAACAAGAAGTACCCGAGAAGTGTAGTTGGTATATGTACCATATACTATACATTTTATACTGGAGACCTATTCCGCGAGCCAATCTAGCATCCTACAAACGTTTGAAAAATTGTTTCATATCTTTACATCTCCAAAGTTACCGCAATCTGTCGAATTGACTGCACGCAGCGAACACGCACCAGAAGCGACGATTTCATACGTCCTGAACAACAGAGACGACCAATCGGCATCGTGAAAAGTGGTGACAGAATTTCGAGATATTTTCTACATACGACACGTTAATGATATCATGGATTTTTTATTAAGGGGACTTTACGAGGGTAGTTGATATCAGTTGCACGTTCGCGCTGCTTGTTTTGATGGTTTCGAGAGGGTGGGTTTTTCGTGGATTGTTCGTTCTATGCAAAGTTGACAGTAGCGACAGTAGACAGTTTCTAGTTAACACATATTCTTATTTTTAAGATGAATCTCTATACGAAAATCGTTCTTTCATTGTACACAGATCAGCAGCGAGCAAATATTATATTCCGGAATACAGAGAGTCACGGACACGTGGCAACTATGGGGGCGACAATGAATGGTAAAAAATGATATTCGTTTTGCGGTCGCTTTTAAAAATTCAAGGGTAGCGGTGCTGAGGAAAATCCGTGAATGCCGTAGCTAAAAGGGCTGGAAGGGTGAAAGAAAGGCCGAGAGGAGCCCGGACGCCGAGACAGGGAGAGAAAAAAGGCATGGGAGAGAGCGCAAATCCTTCTAGTAATTAAAAATTACGGAGTACGGTCCGTCTACGTCAAAGCCGCGCGAGCGCGAGGTTCGTTAATAAATTAATTTCTTTGCGGCTGCGAAGATGCGGCTCTTTACGTACTAGCATCGCGTTCCAAACATCTCCAGCATCCCCCTGTATCTTTTCCTTCTCTACTACACTATGCCATCCCCGTTACCGTCGACATTGCCATCCGCTATAAAAGTGACGCGTCTAGCCGCCGCGACGCGCAGCAGCCATTTCTATTTTTTTTTTTTTTTTTTTCAACATAAATACCAATCCCGATTTAGCGGCATTGAAAATGGAGCGACAGGAAAAAACGCAGTGCCGTGATTAAAAAAACAAATGCAAAACGCTTGAAAACTCACTTCTTCTTCGTCCTGCAGGAATCGATCGATCGTGCCAGTTATAGACGCTACCCCACTCTATAAAATTACTAAGGGCTGTGGAGTAAATACGAAAATAGTCAAATATAAGGACGCACCGTTAAAGAGAGTCCCTGGGGGTTGACAGTATCAAAAAAAAATAGTAGACAAGACGCACCGCGTGAATCGGACACATGTTACGCCGGTTCGTTTTACGCACTCTAAAGTTTCTGTTTAATCAGTTCTCAGTTCTTCAGTCAATGTTTTACCCTTGCAAAGAAGGGATGAAAAACGAGCAGCACCGCCGAACTGTGAATACGTATACATATGTATCGTGTACAGATGCAGAACACGAATGCTGACGTCGGGACGCAACCCGGATTTACGAGGCGTTCGAGCGACGTCTCAACAAGGATTCCAAGCCGGATTTTCCACGATCCATCCGACGCGAATCTACCCCTGCATATCCCACTCTGCACGATTTACGCATATTATTTTGCAGCCTATCGAGCATTTTTCTTATCGATCATATATCGATATTTTTGTACCAGAAAATTTCATTGTCTATGAAAGACCTAAATATATGGAATACTTTAGGAATAATCTGCAGTTTGTTGCGCACTGCGTAGGTCGAGCAGTGCAGCATAGCTGGCCATTGGGATAACAAACAGAAGAAGCAATTAGTCAATCCTAGAAGCGCCATTATTTCTAAGCTACCCCATAAACCTGTCGTGCCTACCGTATAACACTCGACACCGTCAGCCTTGAGTGCCTGAGCTACTACCTAATACGTCATTCTGTGTATAAACTTGCGACGCCATGACTATCCAGAAATTATAAACGAGTAAACCCCTTCCTGCGTTTCTACTAAGGGCTGTTCCTCCTCCTCGTCCTCCGACGTCCTCCCCGTGACCCTACCCTTTCAACTACACGTAGCCCTTTTCTTGGATCCCATCTCTCTAATCCTTCCCATCCGCAACAGCTTTGTTTTCTACCTTCCCCATAATCGAGATCATTTTCAAAGTATAATCTGCATCCCGTGTCGCTGCTTCATATGCCATTGAAACTCCCCAAACTATGCAGCACGGCTGTTAGTGGCCAATGGGAATTGCTCTTTCCCTTTTTTAGGGTTCTATTTTCCTTTTGATTTATGTCGCCTTTTTTTTGCATTTTCTAGTAATGACTCGCAATACCCAATGGGCGAAGGGATCGATTCACAAAATAGCTGCGATGGGTATGGGTAGTGGTCGATGGGTGCCTAACTCTCATTTTCCAACGGTATTCCGTAGGGCTGTCGCTGGTTCGTTCGATGGTTTTTGTTTACTGGTTGGTTGATTCGTGGTCGATGCGTAGGTAATTAGTACGTTGAAGGTATGAACGGGACTGGATAATTACTTTTTCTATTGTTCGTCTGCCTATAGCGTTGATCTTCAATGTCCCGAACAGTTCCATCACTTTGCTAGCTGACTAAGGGAGGGACGACATCGACGTTGGAGACAGCGACGACCTGGAAGAAAGTCTTCCTTTCTGTTATCGAAGACATTTTTTCCCCTGTTTCTTAAAAGTTAAGACCCAGGATATTCAACTTCATTTTCAATTCTTTTTCGATATGTCGAACGTTCCTGTTCGAGTACTTCTTGAGGAGCTTGCGAAGAATAGGCTTTTCAGACGTCGCGGTGCCTATCCATGGGCTCCATTGTAATTTTGGGAAATACTCTGTCCTCTTTGCGTCATAAAGGCAGCGGCAGCAATATAAAGAGCCGAAGAGAGAAGGAAGTGTCGAAGTGGAAGAAAAAGAAAAAAAATATGGAGAATATCGACCTGACAGAGGTCACCGAATAAATCGCTCGGAGTTTGATAAAGTTTGGATTCGTGGACCAGGAATACCCAGTCCAACCAGGGGAATACGAATTTCCTTCAATTACTTGTTCCTCTCCGTTGATCCGTGAACTCTAACCGATTTTAATTGGCTTCGGTACTGATAGAATTTGCCTCTCGATCGGTTCGAAATAATTGAGCCGAGATCAAAAGATCGCACGAATACAACCGCACTTGACATTGCGAAAATATTCGGCCGAGTCCTATTCGCACGATAGGTTACGAGACCGAGCGCAGATGTGGAAACTGCGACCTTTTCGCTCAAATGCACCTATCACCTTTGACTACTTTAGTTTAATTCCCAATTTGCCAATATTTCACAGCTATAAGTGAGACGTAACTTATCCCGCGTCCATTCACAGAATCTGTCATACCTTCGTGTGGTCGAAGAAGAGATGAAATTTGGCCTTTTGTATACCTGACGTGAGTACGAGGAAGACGGACTTATGGGATTATACGTGCGTAAGAGAAAGACATACATACTGACTATCCAAATCTTGAACGATGCCCTTTCTCTACTGGTTCTACTATGACTATGACTTTGAATGACCATCACGTTTGAATGGTCTCAAACGTCAGAGCGATCCAATATAGTGCTTTTCATTTGTTCTTTATTGCATGTAAACGGCACAAATATTTAGCTACCTTGACTCTAGCTCGTGCGGCATAAACAGCGTCAACGAACCCCTGGCACTCCAGCACTCCGGCACACGCCAGGGTAAATTTACGAGCTACAAATTACGGGGGCGCCCCAATGATTACACCTTTCGAGTTACGAGGATCCTTTCTCTTTAACCGGTTAACCGTAGGGACCGGTAATCAGTTGAGCCAAGCTCTCTTTTTTCCCAAACGAATAACATCATGCTCACCGATCCTCAATCGCCATTATAAACTATGGCGCTAACCAACCCCTGCACTCTGGGACTACTCAGAGGACCTATTTGGTACGGATCCTTCTCACAGTCTTTCAAACATATTTAGGCTCAGCAGCAACACCTTTCCCCATCGTCATCAGTATGATAAACAAATTAGCCTCGCCCGGACGTTTTGTAATCGCTAATTTCCAGACAACAACCACGTCGACCCTCGAGCGTGCGATCGTTAATACCATCCCTTAATTGCAGATTCAACCCTTCCGTGCCTGGGTACGAACAGACCAGATACACTTTTAATTGCAATGAGATTTGCAATGCAGATGCATCTCCAACGCGTGACCGTTGCATCCCCGACGTCCTGCTGAGCTGCGACATCGACGCCTGTGGCGAAAGAGCGTCGCGACACTTGGCGCGATCAGTAAACCCCCCCTCTTTCATCTGCAACTTTGAACAACATTAAAACGAGCCTTTACCACTGAAGATCGTTACGTTCGCCACTCGCTGTGAACTCCACTTTAATTCTGTTTTATACTGGAGAATGGCACGTAAATCTTAGAAAGCACCGAGTATAAGAGGCGTCGAGCACCGTCGGGACACCCATTTGTTGCCTAAGATAACGCGAACTGTAGTTTGCAAAGTTTTGAGTAGCGGTACGTAACCTCGACTAACTGAATGCTCTGTGCTGATTTCTAGGTGTCCTTAATAGGCCAGACAAGAAATTTCTAGAATCTCTGCCAAAACTTTCTTACCTTTTTATTTGTCAGAGTACATTGTACATCTTATTCAGTGTTGGACTCGTAAAATTGGTCCTAACGCTGATACCCTGAGGACAGTCCTGAAGAGAGTCTGTAAACTCTTCTCAAGGATGAGTTCATTGATCTCTAGGAAACCCAGAGGGAAAAAATTGTTGTCCAATTCATACGAAGAATTTGAGGTGAATTTTATCGTAGAAAAGTCTAGGACGCTGAAGACGCGAGGAAACGTTATAAAGTATAAGGGCGAGATAAATTCGGCAGAGCAAGAGATGCAGGGCGGCAGGATATCGCGACGGGTGTTGCCATGACACCATGATAGCTGCAGCCCCGCTTCGAAATCTCCTCTCTCCTCTTCCCCATAGCCCTTCCTATGCACGCAGGGGTGCCTCTCGTGTAGCTACTCCACGCTATGAATTACGAAACAC
Organism: Hartigia nigra; assembly: GCA_031001745.1. NCBI lineage: Eukaryota > Metazoa > Arthropoda > Insecta > Hymenoptera > Cephidae > Hartigia > Hartigia nigra. Next base: position 3,349,769 of record JARPRG010000294.1, read on the forward strand.
TCCTAGAATTACTTCACTCTTACATTAAACTCATAATACTCCCACGCTATTAGTTTTCTAGTGCCGACGTATCTTTTAGTATTATTTACATGGAGCTCTTCAACGATTTTGTGAAGCTATATGTATATAGCGTGTTGATACGATCTTTATGGTAATTACTGATTGTAGTCAAAACTTTACCATTGTGTGTATCAACCGTAAGGTATGTCTGTAGTGACTCTTCAGAATTCCACTAGGGGATTATTGGTAACTCTTGTGTGTTGTGAAAAATTCACTAGCCAGGTTTTAAGGAAGCTCAAGTCTTCCTAGACGATTTTTACATAAACGTTCCTCGTGCTTGGACACAATAGCGGAAAGTGGCGCTGATATAGACGGCAAAAGGACGAACTATTCCGTACCATTGCGTTTTCGGGTTAAAGCAGAAAATAATTTAAAATCTTCTGGCAAGACTTCCTGGAGCTAGAACTTCCTGGCTGACGTCCAAATCCTCTCGGTTTGATACGCATCTCGTGTCGTACGTCACTGCCGCTTTGCTCTCGCATTTTTGCTTTTGCTCTTACCTTTTCTCTCTACTTCTTTCCGCTGCGACGATTTTCACTTTTTCTTCTTGTCTTTCTTGTTCGGACAAGTGCTCGTTGATTGCGTAGAAGTGGATACCTGGAAGATATAATTCGAACAGGTCCTCTCGGTACTTTGATTTCGTTAGTCGTATTAAACTGCAAGAAGCCTCGCATCCTTGGGATTGTCTCAATGCTGTCGCGTATTTATCTTTTTTCTTTATTTTTCTTTTTCTTTTCTTAAGAACGTTAAGAAAGCTTCTCGAAACAAACGGCAGCCCTGACGAAGAAAAGGAAAAAAAGAGTGAGAAGAGGAAACGTGAGAAGCAGATAAAAGTGCAGCAGGGCTGTACACCGGCTTGAGAAAAAAAGAGAGAGAAAGAGAGAGAAGGAGAAGAGAGCGAAAGCAAATGGAAAAGAAATTCCCATTACTTTGGCAGCAATGTCTAGAACCCTTCTGCTTTGCCCTTATCATGGTGCACGCATGTGCCGTCGCCTATCGATTTCTGTATTTCCTGCGGGCGACGCCAGGCGTCGTGGACGTCGTGGCCGCACTGCATGCCACCCAAAACACTTTCGCGTATTGTTGCAACCGGCTCTTTCAAGGTTAACCCATATATTCAGCGTGCAGGTGCATTTCGAGTTTTTACGAGGACTTATCAGTGAACGTCATTGTAAAACCGAGAAATTCCCAAAGATCCAGGAATATTCCAAGATAAGGAACAAAGATATTTGAGAATTGAGTGAACACGATTCTCTCTGTGAAAAGTGATCTCTTCGTCGGCAAGCTGTCTCCTCCACGTTTTCTTCCTTTTGGTAAGTACCACCTTTGACAGAAATTAAGGATTTTTTGTATTATCATGAAAATCAAAATTAATTCGAAAATCGAATGTCATGAATTCTTGAATCAAGACGCTACTATTTAAAAGTGACATTAAAAAAGTCACGCATAGCGATTTGCGTACGCTGTCACGTGGCTTCTTTTCAACTAAAACTTGTTTGCCATTACTAAAGGTGGAAAAGGATAGTATGAAAAAGAAAGTGAAAGGGAAAAAAAAAGGAAAGTGACATCGAGTTCTCCCTCCGAGCGAATGTTGACGATTTGCGTTTTACGGGCTTGACGAGCTTTAGTGCGTTTTCACGAAGTAAAGAAAACAGTAGCAATGTACCGAGCACGTACAGCTAATTAACACGATTGGCTCGCGCGTAATTAACTACGCAAATTAGCATCCCGCGCAAAATTAACTCGACTTTAATCCGATCAACCGCGAATTCGACAAACCTTCTCACCGCCTAACGGAATTTCTCTTTTTTTTTCCCTTAAAAGAATTCTTTCATTAATTTAATGGTCTCTCGATAAAGATCCAGACTTTTCCGAAAACAAACGAAAGATTTTCCACACGGAAATTAATCGGCTTGCGCAACTAAACACTGAGAAGTAAGTAAAGTATCAAATTTCCAACAGACATTAGATTAATGGGTGAGACTTTCGTCGTTATAAATACTTCAATCTTGCGCATAGACTTCGAGCCATGAAAATTTTCAAGACTTATTCAGATTTTAGTAGTGTAATTACTTAAACACCTGAACGAGTAAAATGACTAAGAACGGAGATTGTAGCAACATGTACAAGATTAACGGTAAAAAGATATAATATAATTAAAAAGAAATAGGCGGAAGAGAATTCTCTCCTACTGCGTCAGGTAATTCGAAAGCAATTTGAATTAACGTGCACTGGCAGAAGAAAGTAATTACGAGGTGAATGCGAGGCGCGAGACTGAGCTTTCAACTATATATATATATATAACCTGCATAAATGTATATACACATGTGTGTATGTATATGGATATATATATATAATATGTAAAAAATATATATATATGTTACAGCTTGAGGTTAGGTTGATTAAAATTTGCTATGCAAATTACACGAGGGTAGAGAGTTAGGGTGGAGGGAGGATTCATAAGGACGCCAAGAGGAAGAGAAGATATTGCTGAACGAGGAGACACAAACTCTAGAGAAGGTACTTCCAATAGGACCTGGTGTTGCTGCTACCCTGAGGCAGGGAAGGATCCTCTTTTACTCCGGCACTCTCCCTCTTTTAATCGGAAATTGACTTCCCTCCTTCGAGAGGGGTTGTTACCACGAAAGAGAACTGCGAGTATAAACGATAGCCCTTGGGCTGCTCGCTGCTTTACTGCCGCCACTAGTGGCTGTATCATTCCCTGCTATTTAACCCTGGCGTTTCATGCGTATTCTTCATGGCTGGTTATAAGGCACAAGCAATCCTTTGCTTTCGGAACCTGCAATATTTCCTGGTTTAGATGTTTCTAGAAAAGTCTCCGAGGAAGTTAGGCTTTCGAGGGTGAATTTTCCGCGCGTGCACCACTAACGGGACTCCTAGGCGAATTGATCGCGTCGAGGTAGAATCATCCATCACCGAGTGACAGCCCCCGAGGCAGCCCCTATGAAAGGTGCTGCCCTCCCGTCTCCCGTACCCGTCCCTGAGGATGGGGTGGAACAGGGGCGCACTCTGGCGGCGGGCGACGAAGGAAACAACTGCTAACAATGGCCAACAATGGCCAACAAATCCCCAAAGACTCGTGTCCTCCTAGTTGGCAGTCTTCCTCCTTCAAGCTCGAGACCAAGATCAGCCACTAACGATTTCTTTTCGTCTAACCGAGCCAGATCCTCTGCCCAAAGGATTCCCTAGGATACCCAAAAGGACTCCTTTAGGACTGCCATCAAATCCTTCCATCTCTCTTCTTATAATCAGTCCTCCGATATCCACTCTTGCTTCATCCCATTGGCGTAGGGTAGACACAAGATCAAGCGAGTAATTAGGCTGAGATCCTTCTCTGGCAGAATCCTTTCTTTGGTCCTGTCTTTTTATCTTATAATTTCTCATTTGCATCCTTTTCGCTAGCTTATTCCGTTGCTGATTCTTTGGGCCGATTCCAATGACGTTCCTGGATGCCAGGAGTGGAGAGCCCCCCTCCCCTGACAATGTTCTACGGACGCCGGCAATTTTCTTGATCACGCGACATAAACCAGAGAAATCAATAAATGAGCGACTACGAGAGAGAGAGAGAGAGAGAGAGCGACAGAGTCCAGGAAAAAAAATGGTTAAAATTGGAATACACAAAACAACCACGTTTCCCTCCCTCCTTTATCCCTTCAAATACATACTCATACTCACGCACGACCTCATAGCTTATTCATCCCTGGTTACCATAGGAGTACAAGAACTATAGATATAGTAAAAGGCTATACTACGAAGCGAGAAGCCATTGTGATCCATAATAGGGCAATATTTGCACGACAAACAGATACGCGGTCCCAGCGCGTGTGGCCCAAAACTCGGGGCCAACACCTCGCGAATCTTAATGCAATAATTACACATAGGCAATATATGCATAGGCTGTTACCGATGATCAGATGTATCCCCCTTTGGTACTTTTTGCAAATTCAACAATTCTTTCGCTTCTTATTTATCTTGTCGTATTTGCACAAACTCCCTGATACTGTCTTTTTAGCTCCTATCGCTTAAAGACAGGAACAATTTGTATAAGGACAGAGCCTGTTTGTATCCAGCCACACAAGAGATGGTAAATGTTTGGTTAGGCTTCAGTGGCTTTACTTGTGCTCATGGCTCGCTCGTCCTAGACGAAAACCTTCACCAGGGACTGCGACCCACACCCTTCCGGACAATCTCCTGGACGTCCTGTCAAAACAGGAAAATTCCGGATGATGATAACACGCCCTCGTTATAACTTCAACTGCTTCGTACAAGTACCAAGCGACACTATGATTTTTTGATTCGATGAAATCGCTCTATTGATCTCGAGTAATTACAAAGGGGAGATAATCGAAATTGATGTGTTGTTATTATGTGACTACGGTTTTACGCAATTTTCATTCTGATGTCTTGTTCGATTGTTCGGAAATGGGCTATGAATTTTACTGGCCTGAGTTTATTGGGTCATCGACCGGGAAATGACGTAGCTCGTAACGAGGCTTCCGCTTGCTTTTACAACGTTCGTAATGGACGCCGAAATGGGATGGAAATTTGCCTGAGGGAATCATGACCTTTATCCGACTTCCGGCGCCATAGACAAGAAGGATAACTTTTGGGAAAACAGGGAAACAGGAACGTAGACTAACGAGAGCAACGTCAGTAAACCGGCAAAGGATAAATACCCCGGTAACTGTCTCAGAGTGAAATGGGCCTCAGGAAGTACGAGTTACTCGCTCAACTACGATGAGGAGTCTCGTTTCCTCGGCGTATTGATTTTCCGGGTGCGAGAAAGGGCCAGGTTGGGCCAACGTGCCACGCGTTCCTTCCATGTCTCGTACCTACTCGTACCTACATTAACACTAGTCTGGGTTTTACTTGACTTTTATTCGCTCGTACATAGACTGTATATATACCTGTACACACATTTTCTCTTTCTCTCTTCTTTCCCTTTTTCTCTCTATTTACGTAACAGGTACGTAGCTACGTAGATTTCCTCTAGCCAAGAGTACACCTGAGCCCCGTACAAAGGGTTCATAAATTAAGGACTAACGACTTCGCTAACTGGCAGGCCTCCTCCTCGTCATAGTGGGCCGCTTTTTTTTTTTCTTCGACTACAAATACCAAGTCGCAAAGTCCCTTGGACTCGTAACGACTCCAATAAGAAACCTTCAAGATAAAATGAATAAAACAAAAGTCGAGTCAAAGCTAAGATTTTTAATTGTTAATTCTTAAGCTTCTCACTGCCTGCAGATAAACTTGAATTTAGTGTAGATGATTATTGTCAATGAATATTCGAACAGAAAACATGCATGCGAAACGCGTGACCATACATGAACGGAATTCTTGTGGTTGTGCATAAAAATTGTCTGGCGGTTTAGTTAATTGGTAAAAAAAATATATAAAGGAAAAATCCTCGCAGAGTAGCAACAGGTGACAGACTGCTCACGTCGCTGCTCCTTCCCCTCCACGAATCGTTTCGTAGTCGAACTAGCGAGTCGACCTATGACCTCTCTTCTCTTTCTCGGTTGCACTCCTATCGGTATACCTACTTCGAATTCCGGGTACTTGTTTCTGCAAATTCTTACTGACCCGTGTGTCTCACTCCATCATCATCCACCCTGAGTCGGATGCTGAACAATTTCGCGAGGCATCAATCATCTTCAGGTATTTCTCTAGTGTTCTGGGCCACGATTAAGACTTCCTCGACCATGATGGACACGTACGAATTTCTGGTTCCTCTGGGTGTTCGGTCACTCTAAGTTCACCCTTTGGAATTGACCTATTACAACTTCAGAAGACACCAGTTATCCTATATGCATTTCTCAATGGCTGGCACAGTCTTCGCAGCATCCCAGACTCGAGAGTCATCTCCAGAGGGGAAGATGTTTACTCGAGCCTCCGCCGACGTTCGTCCCTTTACTCAGCATCCACCTCTCCTGGACCACCCACAGAGATACTCAATACGCAATCGTCTCTCTTCTTGAACTTCTTGATACCTGCCAATTTCCTATGCTTACCTCTGACAAGATGAACATTTCATCAGGATCCAAGTACAATGTCAAAATTTTTCTTCCAAAAAAATATACAAATGACCACCCAAGAAGACCGGACTTGGACTATTCTCTTCCCTAACATTTTTCCTATTCCACTTTCTCTATCCTTCCTTTTTCTTTCTTTCCATATTTCCCTCTATCTATCGCCCACGGTGAACACAAGAAATACACGCACGTATCGTTTACGACGAGATATCTCAGTTTCTCCATTCCCACTTCTTCCACGGCAGAACTTGGAACTAAGAAGATGAGACTGGAAGTATGCCAACAAATAAACATGGAAGGAGGTGCACATAGGATACTACATCGATTAAACGAAATCCCTGGAGTGCGATAATTCCTGAGTATCGAACCGAATTCGATGTTAAAGGACCAGCTCCACTTCCAGGATAACCACGTTAACGCGTACGATTGTCCGGAACTATGCCGTTCACGAGGTCGTAGCCATTCCTCGGGGTGTGCGCTTTACGAGCGTTTAACGAGCGGTTTATTGCCGTCATAACACGTCGTAGTAAGTTAGGCGACGTGTGCTCGACGCTTGACTTTCACGTTGCATGGAGTTACGTTACGTTGTATCCGCGATCGCGGGGTAAGGAGGGAGGAAACGGAAGAGGAGGAAAGGAAGAACAGAAGGGAAAACAAGAGACGGGACGATTGTCGCGCGACGACAGCTTTAACGCTGACCCCCACCTCCGCCCGTCCTTCCTCCTTCCACCAACAATATCGACGGCCTCCTGTAAGCCAGGAACCAGAAGATTCTTGGAGGATCACGCGTCTTCTACGAACTGACGGGAGATAGCTGTTACTGAATGACAGGAGGGACAAATAATCAAGGATGCCCGCTGGGCATAGAACGAGGCCCCTTGGGTCTGAATGGTGTTTATTCAAATACCATCTGACAATCGGTATCCAGGATAGGGAATGTCTAGGTGTGTCCAGAAATACTTAGAACCCTATTGCAACGCTAGATATGTATTCAAATGAGCGTTTACTTAGGCGAGTTCATAATTATCGAAGTGATCATGTCTACGAATAAATTTTCAAGGGAATATATTTGGGGGGTTGCTACTATTGGGCGACACCATTATCACTTTGACCATATATATAGGTATACTGTGTCTAGATATATCTATTCAGAATCTAATGGCATTAGACAAGGATGTACCTGCTGCTGCGGACTTAAGTGCGGCGGCTCTCTCTCTCTCTCTCTCTTTCTTTCTCCCTCCCGGGCCTTCTTCCCCTGGTTACCCTTTGTCTCTCTCACTAAATGCTTATGCGTTACGCACGAGGCCCGCATAGCTCCGGATCACGATCTAATAATTTTGGTTACTTAGCAAGAGCTGTCAAGTTGTCGCTTAATGTAGGGTGGTCGAATAGTTCGCTCGTTCTGTGTCGCTCATTCTGAATGCATTCATATGTGAATACGCTCTCTCTCACTCGCACTCTCAATCACTCATTTAACTTCTCGCTCGCACTTATTCGGACTCTCGTTCAGTCACTCCTATGAAGACGTAATTGAAGCGGCTGACAGTTTCCGAGCACTCATTTGACGTGTGACATGATTCAGGAGCGTCCAGCCGTTGTCACATCTTCAATTACCTCCACCACTGGGGAGGCCAGGGGGGAGCAATCATAATCCGACGCCCTGAGAATCTGACGTAGTTTGTTCTCTGTGCTCACGATCTCTTTCCGGGAGTCGCGAGAACGTCTCTTTGTCTGGCTATCGTGAAGCTGCTTCACTTTATTTTTTTCATCTTTTCTTTCTTGGACGTTTCACAATTCTTGGATCTACTTGTGAGTGTATCTCCGTGATTCTTAGATTTGTCTATTGCAACGGTGTTGAAACGTATGTCATGGAAATGAGGTCACGTTACTTTTGCCCCTGGACTCTTTCGTGGAACTTGGACACACTTGTATCATAGGGTAGAGACCTTAATCCCTGAAAAAGGGAGAACGATCTTGTCCGCTCCATATCTCGTGTTTGTCAGGTCGAAACGCATTTTTTTTTTTTCTTTTGGAGGGTAAAAGGGCTGTCGAGGGGAGGCCGAGTGTGTAAATTTTGAAAACAAACACGCGGCTGTCGCATTGAGCATGCAAGAAAAAAAATTTCGAATCCACTTGGAGGGACTGGACAGACTTGTCAAGTTCTTAGGACAAAAAAAGACTTCGGGCTTTAGGGACTCGTGGGGTAAAAAACTTGGGTGAAATTTTAGAATTTCGAAGCACTAGAGGTTTTCATGTATATTATTTGGGTAATCTTATAGGTTAGTTAAGAATATCTTGATTGTACTATTGTCATTTGGACTTTTCTTTTTATCAGACTGGCGAATCACTTCATCGATCATTTATTGACATTGAGATCTGACTCTATAATCTGTTAATTTCGAAACTGTTGGCAAACGCGATATGAACTACTTGAACGTCAGGACTGTTTACAAGTACAATAAAGAGCTTGTTTAGAATATCTCTTTGAATCTACAATTCGTGTAATAGCTATTCCGTTACCTAGGTAACGGAAAGATTTATTGGGAAAAGTGCTTTACCGCGAAGCATTAATTTCAGCCGTGTATTAATTGTAATTATAAGCGGCATGCTAATTGTACGTTATTAGAAGCGAGCGAGCTGAACAAACAAACGAGTCGGAATACTCGGAAGCCAAACGAACGTAAGCCTAGACAGAACCCAGAGGCACTCGTTATTTTTAGGGACTTTTGAAACAACCTTTTCTATGGATTTATGATCTTGCGTCCTAGAGGAGAAATACAAGAAAAAAGAGACGGAGACAGAGAGTGGAGAAATATTATATATCATCCAAGGGGGTCCGGTTTTAATGGCCGTCGATAAATTTTATTATTTTCAACGAGCAAATCTTCCAATTTGAAATTCTTGGAATTCGACGAGATTCCACGAACCAGAGATACGACTGCTAGAATTTATTCAATGGTCCTGGAACTTATGGCTGCTCGATAGTTTGCAACTTCACAGTCTATTAACTATAGTTTTCGAATGGGTCTTTTTTTTTTAATTTATGATATTATAAGCCCTAATGGGTGGACGTGATTTCACGTTATCTGACACGATCCTCTACTCTATGGGCCAGGAGGCCCTTATCAGTGAAGTCAAGCAGATAGAGTCCATCGAGCTATTCCCGACACCAGATGGGCTGCACGTTAAATGTCAAAGCTACAGGAAAATATAGGGAAAAAGGGAGTAATAAGGAATATAAAAAAAGGACAGCTCTATCTAATACTTGAACGGAGATATTTCCAAGCCAGAAACTATTGGCTACCCTTAGCCTTGAAAGGGTTCCCTTCTCTCTACTCTCTAGTCGAAGGGTGCGTATTCCTCCCTGAAAACCGATTGTCGACGGCAATTGCACCCTCACGTTGTCAGTAGCGTACCTATGCCTATCTTCATGCCACTAATACGTTCGATCGAAGTTCGCAACCAGCAATTCCATTGCAATTTCACGCCCTACTATTTCTGCGGGAGTCAACGTACGTGGCATGAAAATTGAAAAATTTCTATCAAATAATTTTGAAAAAAAAATCTTTTTCTATACATCCTCGTTTCACACTGTGGGACAATACGTCTTCCGATTGGATCCGTAAACACAACGCTTTATCTATATCTCAGGCCGAACATCGATACGTAGAGTATGTTTAACTGGGCTCTTCGACGGGAGAAATTAATACGGGATAGCTGATCGTCATAGACACTGTGTAGCTACGTCAGAGAAAGAGAAAGAGATAGTCAGAGCTGATAAAGTGGAATTTCATAGAGAAGGGGAGTGTCTGGCATTTGAGAACCCCTGTAGTGCCTCGTAACAAATCAGCATGACAAAGGACGGCAGGCTAACGTAGCCTAGGTATACGAGTTCTGTAGTTCACAGCTAGAAGGGGTGTGTGGCCAGTGAAATCTGTCACCCGGATGTCAATCAATATTTCGAGGGGTTCAAACTCCCACGGGGGGGGGTTTGACAGAATGGCTATCCGCCCCCTGTAGCTCTTTCACCCCCTTGATGAAGCAGCCCTATTTTTTTTTGCACGCTTCCTGCATCGATGCAACAGTCCGATAATGTCATGGAGTTCATCTACAGATCATTTCGATAGACTATCTATACTTTTATTTTTTCATCCTCTTCTCGCCATTTCTATATTCTCCCTGATTCTTCCTTGGAAACGAGACTCGATAAGTGGAGTCTACCATTGGCTGTTTAAAGACCATCTTGATGACACAGATATTCACGATTACTTCAAGGTTTATTTCGCTTCGGCGTCGCGGCCAGGCACCCCCTGCCACAACGTTATCTATGGCAGAATATTACTCGGCGCCTTCTGGACGCAACCCTTCGTAATAGAGTTACAAAGTGTAAGTGAATTTCGGTACATTAATGCAGGGTGGCTTGTCGGAATTCGGGAATGCGATGAGCGCACAGCGTTTCCTGTGCATTACACGAAAATGGCGTTGCCTATATCGCACGTAATGGATGTGGTAATTTTGAAGGTGACATTATAAATATATTAGGTTATACCTTGCTCAAAATAATTTTTGGTTGTTACAAGAAACTTTGATTACCATCCCTTCGGTGATCACAGATGTAAAGTGCATAAGGGCGTGCACTGTAAATCCGGTTTTAACACTTTATTCGCTCCTGCGAAAATTCCCGTCTGGAAATGTCACGGGGAGTCTGAGAGTCTTGAGGGGTTGTCACCACCCCAGAAGGACGCGTATACACCGCGTATGCAGCTGTATAGAGGGTATGCATAAATGGTTGAGCTGAGAGAATTCCTAGAGATATGTAGAAGCGTGTCTCGGTACGGTACCATATGGTGCAACATATGTAGATGCAGTACAGAATTGCATAACTGATAGCAGAATCTTAGAATCCGTTGAATAGTCATTTGGCTAAATCAATTTGTGAAATTTTCATCCGACTCAAACAATTCCGCCGAGGATATTTCTCGTCAAATTTTAGTTTCAAATCCAATGAGATTAATTTTGCAAGCAAAACACATTGACCTCGAAGCCTTTTTTTTCTGCTATGAGACGAATTGACGAATAAATTCACACGTGCAGCCGAGGATTCTACGTGATATTAATAAAAGCGTACGAAAACTACTGCAAAGTATCATATAGCTGCAAATTCTTTTCCAAGATTCTTGGGGTAGTTGCATTCTGTTTATACGTGTCTTTGGCGAATGCATTAAATTTCAAAGGCGACGTCCTTGCTCCGTCGGTAGGTATACGAATGCCGCGCGTCGCGACGTCGGCGGCTGCTTTGAGGGCGCGGAGTGGCGTACTCGACGTGTCATAGCGCCCTCTGCCAGTGGCGTACGTGCGTCCGATGTTCCGGGCAAAGAAAACCACCCTGTCCCGGATGCTGGGGACGTTGAACGGCTACGGAAGATCGATGGGGGGAACTCGACGCCGGGCGTCGCGCTCACTCATGCGAAAATCAACGGGTACGAGAGACGCTCCTCCTCGCTTTGGCTATAAGGATATGAGGTTTTTTTGGCTCAAGAATTCCCTGAGATATTTCGCACTTCCGGTTCCTGCACATCAGATACATATTGCTGCACGCAGTACTAACTTCTCCAGCATCGGCACGATTGCCCTAAAAGAAAACTAAAGGCAAAACGTGAATATGGTGCCAAGAAAAATATAACGGTACCAGCAATATCATCGGTAAAAGTACTGTGTTGGAGGAAAGGACACAGGGAGGATTGGGCGGCGGACGCGCCCATCTTTAAATCTGGTCCAGTTTCTTGTTATTGTTACCGTTGTATTTTTCTCTTGCTTTCTCTTCGTAAGGTTTTTTATAATAAAGGGACATTCAGGGACACACCGAGGTACCCTATCACCCTCTCTGGAGAAAAACCGTTTTCATGTCTCTGACCAAAGGGGACAGGGGACCTCGGACTTGAGTTCAGTTGGTGTTTCGATCTCCACCTGTGAGGTTTATCTTTGTTACTTGTGCGCGGGTGTGCGATCCTCACCGCCAGTGCTGACGTATCAACCGGACCGGGTGCTCCCATGATCCGCAGCGAAGGTAAGTGCTCGATATATTTACACGGCGTTAATACGTGCCAAAGTTATATCTACGGTGTTGGATGCCAAATACGCATACTCGCAGCGTTGCCTTCGCTGATCGCTAGTACTTATCGACGTGCAAGGTATCTCCCAACCAATTAACTTGCACGGTATCTCGACACGTTCAAACCAATTCCGTTCTGGCTGCATAAATTCTTAGGGATCTTTCAAGACGTGCAGTCTCTCGGTTACGATTGCATGGTATCACGAACACTTCAGCAACCCCTCTCTTAGCGACGTGCAAGGTATCTACTAGTCTGTCGACTTGCACGGTATGTAGACGCCATTACCCGGCATCGGTGCAACCCCGCTTAGATCCTGTTCGAAGCTGCAGTCAAGTCATCCTCCCCCGCCCTTGAACAGCTCTACAAATACGAGCAATAAATGACTTTGAGGCCTTAGCATGAGGTCGCTCGAGGACGGTCACCGGCCGGTGTAGTCTTACTGTCCCTGTCCATCGTCCGCCGGGTGGGAAGGTCCCAATCCCGGTGCTCCATGTTTAAACATACTGAATTGAGTAAGGCCGAAAGACTCGTGAAAGAATTCCGAAATAAATGAGGAATAAGAATCAGCAATTGCTCTAGCAGCGCCCTTTCGTTATTTTACCAGCCTAGAGAAAAAGGAGAGCCCAAGCCTTTCGTTGCCCAACGGAAGGCAGCATTGGCAGCAGCGAGAGTCGGTTGCACTACTTTGATCGCCACTCAAACATTTTCGCTACCACCCCCGATCCCGGGAGGGCACGCTGCCACCAACTAATTACAGTGTGGATCAAAGAATTCAGCGAGAGGGTGTGGAAACTCGGGGTGTACTGGCTGTGCCTCTGCTTACGCCAGTGACTGTGCGTGAGAGAAAAAGGCAAAGGGATAAGAGGCGCAGAGGAAGAAGGAAAGATGGAGTAAAAAGAGAAAAAGAAGCTTGGAACAGTATGGCTGCTGGTGCACCCTTCAACATACGTCCAGGAGCCACGTACGAGCTCACACGTGCTTCAGAAGCTACACCAACCCAGCAACCCCGGCGAACACCATCAGCATCACCAGCAACCCTCCCTCCCAAGCGCAGGTCTTCAGAGCCAAAGAATGCCGCAGCGTGTTGAGCTAGGTTGGGGTAAAAATCTTCTCGTCGCGACGCTCGTCTAACGCGAAACATCAAGAGAACCCTTCGCACCCCCAACCCCTTCAGCAGGCACAGCCGGTGGTAACGTGGGCGCGTTCGACCCCGATGCTACGATTGTATCTCACCGACACTGACTTTCATCCCTTTTTCGAGAATAGTGGGAACCCATGCGACGTCTTCTCCTATCCTCTTGGTCTTGAACCAAGACATCATGATGATCCATGTACCAATGACGTAAGTGTAGAATACTGAATATACACAGTTGAAGCTAGTCTCGTGTATATCGAGTACAGTTGGGCAGAAGGGCCGACCAGAATCGACCTAACCAACTATCCTCAATCTCGTTGAGGTCGATGTCACAGAGTATAATAAATACTAATTATCCCGTCGTCGTCAAAGGTACACTCGACGGCACTCCGGAACAATGAGTGGAGCACTTCCGCAATGTTTTCTGCATACATGGCATCGGTACCAAAGACCCAGGAAAGAGTAGGGGTTTCTTTTTGGTTGATTAGCCCCGCGGAGAGGCTCGCATGTACCGAGTCGGTGCAGCAGGAGGACCAGGAGTAGCAAGAGTAATCAAGAGCAGGTAGAGTACGAGGAGTAAGAGGAGGAGGAAGCTTTTCCACAAAGACCCTATCTTCATTCTCTCATATGTGAAGACACGTACGATTTCAAAGTAGGTACCATCATCCAGTCACGATGACCATCCACTAGGACATTCCTGTGACTCTTTTCAAAAAAACCTGTAATTAATCCTCTTGCATCAGACGCGGATGCACACATAGCCCAGTTCGACAAGATCATCGCGTTCCTGGTACTTTGCTCCTCGACCAGGACTTCGGTACTTCACATCGCCTTCTGCGCTTAACACCCACGCATTTCTCATCCCCACGAGTCCTACAACGGACTCCATGTATTCCAGAGAGGACAAACCCCAACCCCAACTTGGCAAACTTCAAAGCTCCGAAACGATTGTGTTCGGCTACGAGAAGCGTTCCGTATTCCCGCTAAGGGTATTTCCTAACCCTTCTCTGCACTCCTGCATTCTTACTCACTCGCATCCTCAGCACTGCTAGTGCTACTTCTACGAGAGAGGAAGCTTTTTGAAAGGCCTATGAAATACTCATGCTTGAAAATCCTTTGATTAGCTTTACGGGAAGCTTTATTCACGTGACTCGAGTGTCACTGTAACAGAACGATTCTTTCTGTACGACGTGTGTTCTTCATCGAGCAACATACCACAGGCCGCGTAATATACGAGAGAGACAAGAAATATATTTTCTGTCGATAAGGCAGATAAGAAGAAGTCTCATAGATTTCGTCATGACGGACACTTTGAAAATTGTAAGATCGACGAGTCAGAAAATAATAAAATACAAAAAAAAAGAGACGAAAAAGGAAAATAGGAAAGCAACCCCCGCTTCGATTCTCGTCTTCTCGGCTCTAGTCGTTTCAATGGCTTTCGTCTGGCTTCCGGAGAGAAGTGTTCCGCGCGGTTGTTATCTAACTTCATTGTGTACCTGGTGCGCCCGAGCGTGTCGAACTCCGTTGTCCTGAAGTTCGCTGGGAAAGCTAGACGTTCTCTGGTCTCGTTGTCGCGTTCTGTCGTTCGAGACAAAACGAGGGAGGCACGAATAGACCGAGGGGGTCAGAGGATGGCGGGGAGGACTGACTCTCTTATTTGAAATAGACGAACGCGAAGAGAGTCAGGAAGTTAGTGACAATAGCGCACGATGTAATCCACCCGCGGATTCAAGAGAGTGTCTATTGCTGCTTTCGATCATGATGTAAATTGGAGCGCAAGTATATAGGACTCCCTCAGGATGCTTTTTCCTATCTAAGACGTTACTTCTTAGCTGGTGAACAAAGTCAGGAGAAAAGTTGGCTTCGCGTTCTATCTAGATAGTACCTAGACATCGCTACAGGAAATAGCCTAGGGACCGAGCCAATGGAGACCAGAAAAGTGAACCGCATAAATATGCCGTACATTTTTTTCTCTCTGATTCACTCTGCTCCCTGCCAAGTCCTCGGTCCTGTCAAGATAGTTGAAACTTACTGTGTTAAAGTGTGGTACTTTCGGTGAAGATATATAATTCATTTGATATCGGCTTTGAAATAGTTGTAGTCCACGTCGCCGCCTCTCTGCGTTCCTATCGCTGGAAGTTACGAGCGTCATTACCATTAGTTTGTAATATAGTAGGCATTTTACTTCTATGGTAAATAGATACCAGCCACACGAACTCCAAGCTCCAGAACTATAGGAGAGAACGCGTTGTATTTCCGAAAATTGAGCTTACGTTGTTTATTCTTATGCTGGCGTGTATTAGTATTTCGAAAAAACTGGTACAATTGTCATTAATTGCGTCAGAAATGTACTCCGCGAAGTTTATGAATTTCTCATTTCTTTCTTTCCGTCCTTCTTCTTTTTAGTCTCTTGTAATGTAGAGCCGGTTATTAATATCTTAATTACCGGCTAAGTTTTTGCGAGGACGTCTGGTCAGTTTCACGAGGGCGTCTGTCCTGAGCAGGACAAGCAATCGTTCGATGAGAATTCTCCATTATGGCTTGTGTGATTGTAGTAATCATGACAGAGAGCTAAGGCCAACGTTAGTGCTACTCGCGAAAATCTATACTAACGAGACCGCTCGCGCTCGACTTGAGATAATACAGGAGGATTATCTGTGACCGCGTGGATAATTGAGGGGACGTATGCAGCGTCACGGGGACGGATATGCCGAAGCAATTATTCGAGGGATCGTAAATTTCCAAAATTTCATCCCCCTTCCCCATAACCTCCTGGAGATTTACAATGGCAAGAAAGCAAAACCGTAGCGAAGCTGTTATCATAAACCGTCATGGCGCGTAAATCCTAGCGTGTAATCCTAAAGTGAATATAATCAAAAATCGAGACCTACCTCACGGCGGTTCACTCTTTCAACATTGGACCCACCAATCGTCAACCTCGTTAATTACAACCGACAAGCATTTATTCGCTTCGCAATAACCGGATAAACGTAACTCCATCCACGTAATCGTGGCCTCAAATATTTGTCGAGTCAGATTTATCGCTGCTATAAATTTACGCTGTTTACACGATTTCTCGATTTACCTTTGAATCGTGTATTTAGCACTGGCCTTAACCTACTGTGCCGACCTTGTAAAATTAAAAAAAAAAATCGTTCACGAGCAGGTCGATTAATTTAACTTTGAAAAAGATGGTCTATGTGTGAAAATAAAGGAAGCATTAAAACACATAAGAACAGTAAAGTCGAAGTTTGTCAGGTGAGTTGATCTTGTTCTAGCCCAGCCGAATATGTCCATTATCGTAGGAATAGGAGTATAACAGGATACCAAGAGCACCATCTGTGTGTCGCCTACCCAGGGTGACGCACAAGCAAAACATTGTACGTCGCTAGCATGAGACCCCAGTGAAAAAAGAGGGACAGACAGGCGCACACGCGCGCACGAGTCGCTGAGCATCGATAAAAGGGAGGACCGTCGAGGCAGACATGCATTTCTCGCACGCCTACGATACCGGCAACCTGGCCGAGCACTATTATCCTCACGTACAAACGCCAAGAGACTCCGACGGCGTATAGGATAACCTACGAAGCGCACCAATGACCACGGTTTCCTCACCGCGTCGCGATCTTTGAAAAGCTACTTAAGCTTCTTCAAGCAGACTACATTGCTGCTGCATCCCAACCTTATCCTTCTTCCGCTTGCTTTTCTGTCTGTCAGACCCCCTTTTCTCCTTCGTATATCCTTGCCCTACCTTTTCTTCTCCATCTACTTTCGTATCCCACAAGAAGCTATCGCCTCTCCTGCTCTTCCTTCGTAACATTCTTTATGTACTTTGTGCTACAGGAAGTACTATCATTGGCTGTATAAAGAAAAAGAGGATAAACCAGAGTAAAAGAAACGTATTACATAAACTCGTAGAACTAGGTGTATTCAGTGTATGGTATAGGAAGTTGAAAAACTCAGTAAAAGTGGATTAAAAGAAACTCTAATAGACGTACTTTGGTTAACGGTGTAAAAAGTGGACTCTGTTATTTTGTTTAGTGCTGCCAGTAGTGAAGTTTTCACAGGATTCCCAATTTTCCCGTAAAAAGTGCTTCGAGAATTCATTAAAAGTTTTCAGTGCAATGAAAGGAAGGGAGAAGAGGATCAGTGCATCAATTTATTCTCGTGATGCAAAAGTGTAGTCTGTTAAATGGGAAAGAACGACAGGCCCCAGAGAGACTAGGATAAATAAATATCTAAGAAGGCAGGAAGAACGCCCCGAGGAGAATCACAGCTTTATCTTGTTAAGGAAACTCGATCCGCAGACAGCTCTGTACTTGTGCAAACGATTGCCAAGTTATCCAGGGCAAACTGGGCGGATTACCGTAATCTAATCGGCGCCGGCAATCAGGTAAGAAATCGAGATTGCTCTTCGTTCTGTGTACTGTCCCTGAGGCATTTGCTCGAGGCGTCGCGACGCCACCGTACACTACGAATACACATCGATGGCCCATACACGTATATCGGTATACACGTGTAGCATAAGATCTATAACTTTGAATTTTCGTCTCATAACTTTGAATTCGTTTCACGATAAAAAGATTGGTACCCATGTACCAGCAGTATATATAAGTATTATCGACATTGGTATAAAATGCAGTGGACGTACAGGGGTTGTGTTTCCTTTGTCGCCGATTGTGAATAAAGTACAGTCAGTTGATGGACCCTGTGCGGTATAACGAGCCTTTGAATTATATAGTGGCGACAAACAGAATGCGACGTTTCCAAGTGCGCCTTATGCTGCCTCCTTCAATTCCCTGTCCTTTCACAGTTATGGGCATTATGCCCTGTTCGGGCACACCTGGACACCACGGGACAGAACTATAATAATGTCAAAGTTTTGACTACGCCCACGTACTCGTTCGATATTAATTATAGTTTTGATAACTTCTTGTATAGATCAATCGAGGGAAGTCGGAGTTTACTTAAAGCTAACAGACATTCAAATACTTCATTTCTATAAGAGCTACCGACGATTCTTTGTTCCCTTATGAAATATGTATCGACTCGGATAGAAGTAGGGGTTGCTTTCTTCTAGTTCCAACATGAGAAAAAAAAAAAGAAAATAAAGCCAAGGAGATTCATTGTAGGTAATGTATGTATGCAGGTATGTATGTGTGTGTGTATATCGGTCGTTTTCGCCGAGGCGACTACCGTTATACGTAAGTGCAGTGTAAACGAGTCGCGATAAACTACATGAAAATAATTGATAAAGAAATCTGCGAGTGCATAGGTGTATTTACTCTGGATATTGAGTAAGGTTCGCTCAGATTTAATTCTTGGGCCGCAAAGGTGATGAGTGGGGCCTACAAAGGGTTGCTGTACGGAGGAAAAGGTTTAATATATATATAAATATAATGGCGAGCGAGAAATTAACTTGGACCTGTGCATCACGATTAATTTGTGATTAAATCCTTTTGGATGGGAGGCGTGGCTCCCGTGGGGTCACATGCTTTATCTCACGACTACTGAACACACGACCTCATTGCGGAACGGAACGGGTTGACGGGCGGAAATAAAGGGCCGTCCCCACATTAACGCGGGTCTCTCAAAAGGGACGCTCCAATGTCGAACGGGAGAAGTTAGTGGATTTAATTGGCATTTGACCATTGGAAAATGGATCCACAGGTTCAGGGGTAGAGATAAAAGGATTCAAAAGGTTTTTCGGTTGATCCTTTTTTAATAATCGTTCTACTTGGAATTAACGACTATCAACTTAAGCTCCTTTACGCTTTAAAACAGAAATTCTGTATGGTGTATACCTTTCTATCTCTCTCTCTCTCTCCCACTGTCTATCATTCACTTTGCCTGCTGGCAGATAGTTGCTGAAAAATTATTTCCATCGTGGTGAATATTTCTGGTTGAGTGGGTATAAAGGTTGAAAGGCGTGGAAAACGGGAAAGTTGGAAAAAGCTGAAAATGCCAAAAAAAGGATAGAAAGTTCAGAGTACGCAAACTGGACAACGTATTATCGCCCGAGGCTGCAATATCGAGCGTGTGTGAACATGGTTAAATTTATTTGTCGTTCCTCGACCTCCGCCTTTTATAACCCGTAAGCAGTCCTACAAGTCTCTATACGTGACCGGCAGGGCGAATAATAATGATGAACCCTTAGGATGAACTCCAGTAGGATTGCTCGCTGCAGGGTTAGTCGAAAAAGCGAATAGGGAGTGATGGCGGTTAGACACGCGATAACCGATGCACTCCCAGTAGGAGAAACTTGAATGAGAAATTTCGCCAACGGTAGTTATGGGCGGGTGGCAACTGGAATGGGACCAGTGACGTCACTGTCCAAATGCGTATGGCTGTCTATTATGACTGTACTTCATCCAGCCTTAGCATGACTGAATTTAGGCTGTTGATCTTCGGCTTCTGTGTAATCCTTAGTAATTCTTTTTTCTCTGACAATACTTTCCAATCTACCCTTGTTTCTTCCGCAACATCCCCTTTTAGTATTCAACTCCACAATATCCTCCAGTATCATCTGCTACAGTCTTCCCTGCATCTTTCAAGCTCCGGCACTCTTTCTTTCTCTTCTCTCTTTCTCTAACTTTCCCACGATAAAACCTCCTCGTCATTCTTCCGCGACGTGATTCTCATGAATTTATTAATAAAGCCATTCTGTAAGACGTCGCGACGCTTCTCCATCCGGTTGATTCGCTCATCGAGAAACATCCCCTATAATTCAGACTCAAACAAATGCTGTAAATCGTCTACCCTTCTCGGGCACGGAAATTCACTAGGATTCATGCGAATACGTCCGAGGAGTGTAGGAGGCTCCTACACTCCCTATCCTTTGCCATTTTTATATATACGGGGAATAAAATTACCCATTCATCCCTCTAACACCATGCTTTCTTAGACGCATCAAAAGTGACTCTTCATTTTCTATCAAATCGCATAAGAATGACGGAGCCTTGCGTGTATTATTTTTTGATAATGAATCACGTGGTTATGAGTCCTATCTGACGGTTTAGATCTCCATTGTTTTTTTGTGTGTAGATTCGCGCGATACAGTCGACCGTCGCAATGCTTCGAAACGACATTGAAAAAACAAAATGTAACATAGTAACGTGAAATCAGTGGGCGAATACATGCAACGGAATCGAAAATCTCGCATAAATAATATCAACGAGGTTTCTCTCTTTGTAGGCCGCTCGTTAAAAGTTGTCTCTCATTTTATCTTCTCTCTCTCTTTCTCTCTCTCTGGGAACTTCTCTATACGGTAACACTCTTTTTTCTTCTTTTTACTCATCTCTCTTTTTTTTCTACGATTTTTTTTTGCCCCTCTCACGTTAACTCTATATCTTTTAGTATATTTCTCTCAACAGAGCGCAAGCCGCGCCACAAACGCCTCTCGCCTTTTGTCATGGATCGAGGCTTTTGAAAGGCGCGATACAGAAAACATCGAAACGATTTCGAAATTTTTGTATTTTTATGCAAATGCTCTGGAGTGTTGGTCTCGCTTCTGAGCCCTAATACTACCAGCGTTGATACTGCTGCTAGCTGCTGCACCGTCCATCCCCGGTATAGCAGCGCCATTGCCGTCGTGCATTCCCGTTGACTTCTCCTGGACTTTCTGCGACGAGAAATTAGTATGCAGTGCCGTACCTACCTGGCGCTTTCGTATGCTGCATGGGCGTCTGTCGAAATAACTCGGTGCGCGCGGACCGTTCCTTCGACTTTTTTCTACAGTTTTTCCCATTTCGTGGAGAGATTTATATAGGGTGTCGTGTACGATACGCACACTTTTCACCAAGTGAAAAGAAGAAACACAAAGCGTAAAAAGAGAGAAAGAGGATACCATCCTTGAAATTTGTGTTAAAAAGAAAAAATAAAATAAACGAATTATCTGACACTTCCCGGACAGGTTTTCGACATTATTGAATTCATATAAGAACACTTCTAGATTCTCCTTTCTATTTTTTTTTTGTTCAGATTCTTACTCAGAACATCTCCTCAAAATGGCCAACAAAGGACTATTTGCCCTCGTCTTCCAGGTGGTTAAGCAGGATTGACGCGTGAAAAACCATTCAAGGATCACGCCCGTCCTCGAAAAGAAGATTACGGCTTTTCTTTTTCCTCTTCTAATGCGATTTCGACCCTTAAACAGACGCCGAGATCTCGTCTTTTCCGAAGAAATCTCCCACGGATGTTTACCTTGGAATGTAAATTCTGGTCGGAGGCAACGATCGCGAATCTAAAGATAAAACAAAGTGAATCTCCTGCACGTAAGTCCAGCATCCCTCTATACAAAGTTATTCAGTATTTTAATGATACCAGATTGAGAACCACTTTCATTCTTCCTTTATTCTCTCACTCTCTCATCCCCTCTCTGTCCAATTTGCGTCTTCAAAGCACCTAGTGGTTGCTAGAGCTCTCCGAGGAAGATAGTCCCGATTAAAAGACGTCAATTCTCAAAAGCCGGATAGCTGTCAAAACAGAAACAAGTTAACGTGACACGAAGAGTCTACCGCTCCCATAGATAAGAGGCCTAAAAGCCTGTAAATCTCCGTCGGATGACATTCAAAGGGATTCATTTTTATTCATTAGCTCATTGAGTCCCTTATGAAGAGCGATCGATGCGCCACCTGTCTCAAGTACTGACCTAAAAAACCAACCAAAAAAATAATGAATTATCAAAAAAGCCCATGTCCACCTACTTCGCATAGTCATTGCATCTCGTTCCAAATCTCATGGTCTCACTGCATACGCAATTATGTCCCAATGAGCCATGATTGCTGATTCAATTTACGCGATTCACCGACGGAATAACAAAGAATGAATTATAGAATGACGATAGCCAAGAATCATCATGGCGAATTCATTCTCAGTAAGCGGCAATAGATAGTTGATAGCCATGCAGCACGTAATCCTATATGCTCCCTTATCCCAAGCTATGACTATAGCTATCCTAGTCGATAGGTATCTCTTAGTCGAAGATAAATCGGCATTATTTATATGCCCATCACACTGTTCATTGTCTCGGGATCTGTACGCGTGACGCGAGTAGCTCTAAGAATAAAATAATAAATACGTCTCTGGCTCTATCTAAAGACGCTTCGTGCAAAGCGTCGGTGGTCGCGGGATCCGCCTCTATTAAATCCATTACTACCAACGCCAACGTTGGCGGCTTTGCTGCTATCTCTTAGCTACCCGTTACCATTCTTATTATTGTACTATGATTATTATCATAGATACGAAATAGCCGCCAAATCGATTTTCCGCTCAGCAACAGCTCGTTCTGGGAACTTTGACAGTGTTTGTTAATTTCCCTAGAATTATACGAACTAACCCCTTAAGTTCGTCTCCATATTGTAGGGGAATTAATACACTGGAAATTGGTTCCTCCGAGATGCTTAGTCTGACGAAGACTGGAGCTAACGATCGGATAAGTAAAGATGGATGGATTTGCCTGTAGTATAGGATAGGTAGAGAGAGAGAATGGAAAAGGATCTGGCTGGTAAAAGAGAGAAAATGAAAATAGAAAAGAGCGAAAGGGAATAAATGGCGATGGTAAAGTATACCATATCGAAAAGAGAGCTTCAGGTGCGAGAGAGAGATGACGCGCAGCGTCTACGATGCTCCGGAGGGTGTGGTGGGATTCTGTAGCTAACGCGCCGTGAAATCCTCTGGGCACGCGCCATTTCACTTAGCCCGGGGCAGCAGATCCTTTATGCTAGACCACTTCTACTTTGCGCAGGGTCTTTATTTTATGGGCTGAGGTCGTCGATTGCCACCATGTCAAATATATATACATAAGTATAATACTTACCACCTTACCTATGTATCCACCTTGAGGTCAGAGAGGAAGAAATAAACTCTTGGTCCAGAACGGTAACCAAAGGTTTGCAAGAGTATGAATCTCTATACTTAAGGGATTGTTCTCATACAGAATATCTCGGTGCTCCTAGGGGAAGCTGCGATGGATATCCTTATTGGAAGAGACGATCGTAGGACGATGCAGCTTCATTCCGGATGAGGGAGAATCCCCAGAGGGCGTTCATATAGTGCGTAATAAACACTCGGAATACTTCTCAGCCCTTTGCACGCACGTGTATAACTATATGCATATACGTGGCACGCACCACTATATCTCGAAGAGACTTGGATATAAGTCAGAAGGGCTAGGTAGGGTTACGGGTTAGAGGGGTGTTGTTGCTCTCCTAGGTGTGAACGAAGAACCACAAGTGCCCAAGGAGCAGGGGTGCCGCCCACGGTAATCCAAGCCCTCAGGGTTGAGTTTTACAGTTTTACGCGTTGTTTTTTTTTCTTCCTTCCTCTTCACCACCCTCCGACTCACAAGTCAGCTCGATCACCCATGGTTAATTAGAGCCAGCGGATCCTCCGGGGCTCGAGAAAATCAGTCTTGTACTGTTATATACGCTACCGAACCATAATATACACAGTATATACATATGTATTAGAACTTGGGTGTTATTGCGAAGGGATGCTAGTAGTATGCATACATACACGCAGCCTGTTTTCGCGACGCAGGACTAGAGGGTGAAAGGGACGAAGAGTTATGGAGGAAAGGTCGGAAGGGTCACGATGACTCCACCCTGTTTTTTACTCTCTCTCTCTCTCTCTCTCTCTCTCGCTCTCCCTCCTCAATCATTCCTCTAACAATTCTATACTCTGTACGCGTAAATGATGTACCTATACACAATTCACGAGGCATAACGTGGATAAGTACTTGTACCTACTACGGAGTTCCCAGCGTGACAGACCGTCTCTGACCTACATGAGATTTAAGATTCGATTTATGTATGATTCATGAGGCACGCCCAGCAGAGTGTCGGCCAGTCATCTCCACGGTGTCAGCGGGTCTCAAATTCCATAGGTGGTCCAAGATACTTGGCACTGTTGTCCAGGAAGGAGGATCACGGGACAGGATCAGTGAGTGTCATCAGGCAGGATCGTCAAAACACGATCCACTGGACGTCCATAACGAGATTTCAAAATTGGTATTCGCCCCTCGCGCCACACAGTAAATCACAGCCTTTCAGGACAAACCTTTCTAACCTGAGACTCCAGCACGTCTGTCTAGTAGAATCAAATTTCTTCTGAGTCGCGTTTCCGAGTATTTACAGGATCCCCTGATCCTCTTTGTGATCCTTGAGACTCTCTAAATATTGAATTCCCTTCTATCAAGGTTTAGGAAACATTCGGCGATACACGTGGCAGATTTATCTCTACCCGCAGGATGTGTCCGGGAACTCGTAGGTGGATCTTTGGATCTCTGTTCTCAAACTGAATCCATCCTGTTATTATTCAAACATCCCTCTGGGATTTATCTTATTGAGAGCCACTGTCCTATCGGTCGTCATAAGTCACTCAGCGTGTGGCGAACGGCGAACACGGCTCTGCCTGTAGGACCTACGGCCTGTACGCTCGTCTCTCCTGTTTCTCTATCTTTTTTTCTCTTTCTTCTCTCTTTCTCTCCTTGTGCCTCTATTTTGTCCGTTCTCTACTCCGGTATCTTCTTCCTGTAACCAGTCGTCCTTCCAGCGCACAGGACACTCCCAGGATTGCTACAGGACATCTTGCGGTATCCCATGGCGCGGAGCCCAATGCTGTGTCCAGTATTTACCTTGGTTATTATGATTTCAAATTCTACGAGTATTACAGCAGTGCTTCTTTATGTTTCATTTTTTCAAAATTCTTTAATTATTCGACCATCTTAATGTCCTGTACTTATGTACCGGATCGGGATTTTCTTTCAAGAAATGGGAACCCTTGGGGCTCCTTGGGATCCTCGACAGTTAATTACGCAGCACCCTCGTCCTGGTGACGTTAACGAAGGATTTAAAGTTCTTATAAAACGGAATATTCTCCTGTAACTCCGAGCGCACGGTTCTCAAATTTCCATTCTTAAGCCAGGATATTCTTTACCTATACATCCATAGACTCTTTATAACAATTATATTCCTCTCTGGAAAAAAAAAACCAATAAAAGAGTAAATATTTATGTTTTCAAAATTGCTTCCAATATTTTGTACTTTTTTTTTAAATTAATAATTTATACATTTTTATTATCTCATGAAATAGGCTCCGTACGGTTATAGAATTTTTTGACAGTTTTTACTGCCGTTTGCAAAACACACGAGCGGGATAATATGCCTCAAATTTATTGGATATAAATATGCCTATATAAATGTACAGATATTTATATTGGCAGAACACAGAAGCGTCCAAGAGACGCCTTCTGCCGAATCAATTAAACCACGGATGGCCAGGAAAATCACCGAAAGAATGACCTCGCATTCTGGCCATCTCGTAAATCACTCAACTCGCATAAATATTTCAATATACGCTTTACATTCTGTTTCCTCATTGAGTCATTTATTCGGCACGTAACGTGTTGTCTGAATCTGCAGACTAAGCGTGAAAAACGATCTTATAAGATTATTAAGTAATTAATTGCAAAAATTCTACTCAATGCAACATTTTTTTATCTCCGTCCTGTCATCGAAGACGCTCTCGAGCAAAGCGGCGTCAAGTCGACAGTATCAAAAAACGTTCTTTTCACTTTAATCGTCTTGCGAAGATCATACGGAGTTCCTTGAATCTCTTTTTAAATTGCGCCTTAATATTAATTCTTGAAAACAGCAGCTCCTCCTCTGACGGTACCGAAACGCGGCATCCGGCAAAAGAGGCACATACACCATACGAAGGTTAGAATTCTAGCACACGTTGTCATTAAACTTTCCTTTTGAAGCCTTCGAAAGGAGAAAATACTCAAAGAAACTAGTGAGAGAAGAAAAGATAAACTCTGCTATCAAAAAGAATTTTCTCCGAACTAAAACTTAGCGTTCTCCATTTTCTCTTACCGCATAGTCGATATTCGATATCCATTGGACGTCTTCGAAAGGTCTTTACATAATATGTAAATTTCATTCGTTCTTCCGATCGACTCAGTCTTTTCATAAGATTCGGTTTATTCATCTTGAAAGCGAAAAGTTCAACGTCTCGATAGGATATAGTACGACTGTACGTTATTATACGATCGAACAGTACGTAAAGTATGGTATACGGATAGACGCGAGAGAATTTGAATATGAAAATATTCATTGCATTAAAATAACACTAGGTAAGCTTACCTATGACCCTAAATAATTCATAGGGAATTTTTACGGCTCTTACCACGTGACATCTCGATGCTTCTTCTTTCCTCCGTCAGTTCAGCGTCTCCCGGTTGGACACTCGAGAACCTGCTGGAGTCACGTTTTTCTTTTTCTCTCTCTTTTCTCGATGTATCACTGAGAATGACGAGTTCCTTTTCGCCTCGTACTTCTCGTCCTTCTTTATCGAGCAAGTCTCGAGGACTCCAAGAGGATTCGTCGTTTCCTCCCTAGGAGTCTCCCCCTCTCGCCCCTTTCTCCCAGGACCATTTCCTCCTCAGGGATTTTATCGATCCCATTCACCAACTACTTGGTTAATTCTGCTTACACTTTATTTTTATTTTTCTTCTATCTCGATTCTCCTGGCCCAATACGGAAAGGCCGGTAGCAAAAGGAACAGCAAGAATGAAGATGCTGCGACGGGCTTTCTGCTGCGTGGGATGAAATTCAAGCGCGCTAGATCATTCTATTTACTTTTCTGGGCAACGTCTAGCTCTTCTCTCTGATCTCTCCACACCGTGACGTAGCCCTGGACCAATCCTCACGTAAAGCCAAGAAGGCTTAACGCGCAACACTCCACGTGTGGATCCACATACTTACGTATGACTTCATACGCGTCGACTTCTTCATAAAATTAAGAAACAGCCACTCCTTCCATATCTTCTGGATTTCTAATCCTGAGACGATCTTATTGTTTCTGAGAATCGAATTAACTGTCACCTGCACTGTATATATCTTAATGTATATGGCACCTACGCTGGACCTTATGGGATGCTGTGGAGATTTGGAAAATCATTTCGAGTAACTAAAGCCTTGCTTTGACCAGAGAATAATTGGGATCTCTCCTTCGGTAGACTCTATACTGTAATTGATATAAATGTTCTTGGAACAAGTCCCTCGGATACTGGCGAGTTGAAAAACTTCCTGGAAGGGTTAGAAAGGACACTTGACTGACGTTGAATTTTAAAAACGCAGGTTCACGATCCACGCAGGATCCACCTTATACACAGTTAGGATTGTGCCTCTTGTATGATACAACAGAAGATCCCATGGCGTGGATAACGCCATTCGACCGTTTCGATGTAAGCTATTGAGAGGCTTGTCTGTAAATTTCAATGTGATTACCTCGTACAGTTTTACGGTGAACCAACGAGACGGCAGCCTTGTAATATTTCCTCGAATTTACGATCGCGCAGCGGTACGATCTTTATTGCCCACAGCTAACACCGCAGGTCACTCAATCCTATTATGCGTGTACGGGAATATTCGTATATTGTCTATGGATCGTCCCTCCAGGCATTCAAAAAATAAAAAGTGAGAAAAAAGTACAAAAAGAGGACTTTAATAATACAGCGTTACTGCTACAGAAGTAAAATCCCCATTTACGCAATTTTCTCCCTATTATCCATTGTGCCAGCGATTTTTCCTTCGTTAAACGTCGACGAGAACGCGAGACTTGAAATGCGAGTATTTCTTTTTTTTTTTCACGCAGTCTTTGTTACCGTGGTAAGATGTCGCCTACCTGCGACCCTGCAACGGGAGGCATTTATTAAATCTCATTCTAGCATCTTTTGTATCGGGTTACCCCGGACCACCGTCGCCGTCACCTTCGCCGGCATCGCCTTCCTATCCTTCAGGAATGCAACATAGATGTAGATTTGCTCTTCCTTTGTGTCTCTCTGGTACACGAGAGGGTCGTCCGAGAGAGGGGGAGAGTGGGAGGAGGAAAGAGAAAGAAAAGTAAAAAAAATATCAAGAAAATAGAGACGAAGGAAACCGGCCGGTGCATCCGCCGTTTCTCGCAACAGCTGCGCCGCCATAACACGAAATATCCTCGAGTTTCTAGTAAGAAAATCGATAAGGGTCGCGTCGACACCGATCACGTTGTTAGTATTTGTAGTTGCAGAGGTACCAACGTATACCCCACTCCCAGCCACGCAAGGAATCTCCCTTGAGAGCCCAATGGAAAACGTTATTACCCGGACTCACGATATTCAACCGGCTTCAAGAGTTGCCGGAGATACTTCATCCCCTTTCGAAACGGAACCACCCCACTCCACCCCCACCTTTGGCTACCCCACGACGTACAACCCCCAACAGCCAAGCCGTCGCGTCAAAATTGCTTTTTCTAGACGCGGCAGACTCTTTGGGATTCTTTGAAATTCAAATGAAAACTCGAGAAGTCGCTTGTTATGGCCACGACCAATGGGAGACTCTGATGGGACATCATAGGGACTTTATCGAGGATAACAAGTCGGAATGTATTGTTTACGTCTCTTTGAAATTCGTTTCTACTCCTCCCCCCCCCCCCCCCCAATATCTCGCCCCTTTTCTAGTGGTTTCTATCCTGGGACCTTGCGACCACTTGTAACGGAGGCAATTTACTGACCGCTGGAAAAAGTCTTTTGGTTATGGTTTCTGATTTTAACTCCAAAGTACCAACCCATGTCCGTCGTCGTCGGCTGGTGGCCTTACTCAGCAGAATTGGAGCCAATGGTATTAAGGAGTGTTTGCAAACTTCTGTTAAACGTCAAGGGGAGCCCAGGGGAAGATCCTGGACACGCTCTTACATAATAAGGAGGAAGTCGTGTCGCGTCCCATATTTTTTCCTCTCCACTTTCTTACAGTAAACCTTCACGTCCCTTAGGATAAAATATGTCTTGTCTCTTACGTTGAAGTTCTAAGGAGAGAGAGAGAGAGTGCAGGGTGAGTTAAGAAACTTAGCCAGGGTAAGGACGACGGGGGTCCTTCAAAATGTCGTCCAAGGAAGACATATTCATTTGTGCGACAATAGTCCAGTCAGAATGAGGGTTGACCTGCCTATACTGGAAGACTATTAGCCCTTGGGTGGCGCTTTGCCAGGAGGGTTGCGAACTTGCCGAGTAGCGTCTAGGACTTGTATTGCCTCCAGAGACACTGAAAGTTACGTCAAAATTGTCAGATAATATTGCTTCGATTTTTGAGAGACCATAAAAAAAAACCTAGAAAAGTGACTAAAAGTCACCAAATCCCATAATTCACTAGCACACTTTATTGACTGTGCAAACGTGATTGATATATGCGACTATCGCGCGTAGGCAGGAAGGCGTGTGGTGCGGGTATCTAAAAATGGAGAAATCAGGCCCAAATCGCGCCGTGTTCTCTATCGATAACAATACCATCCATCCATTGGGAAAACGCTATCTGACATAGGTGTTCAACACGCGTGCAAAGGCACACGCGTAGAGTATATTGTAATCGTACGTATAAGAGCAGGGCCGTCCATAGCCGCGAGGATAAAAAGGCCTCATAAATTCTTTCCCAGTAGAAAAAAAGACGCGCGTTCCATCCGGTCAAGACGATTAATGATATCTGGTACGGCAGTCGGGAAGCCGCTGCGGAAACGCAACTGTCTGCACGTTACGATTATTCCACGAGATAGAAGGGTGACTCTTGCCTGTCTGCCTGCCACGACAGTCTAGAAATTCTAAGAGCTACAAATACATACAGACCCGACAGATCGTCATTTCCAAGCACGTCTCGCGAGGCGTCGCGACGACCTGCCCAAGGCATTAGGGTTTCTCGAGAAAGCAAAAATCTATACTTTATGGAGACATTTGTGTCTTGATAAATTTACATACACGTATACTCAACCTTAGAAGTACTTAGTTCCATATTTATGTTGGGTAGAAGATTGGGCCTCTGACGCATGGTATACGGCCCTGAATCACCCACTCACAGATACTGTGTTTGTTATCTGGTGGTGTGACCACCGGGCCTACCGTTTAATTCACCCAGCACAATACATATGCTGGACTTGATATCGGTACCTAGGTTCGTACGGGAAAGGATAATCCTTTATGTTTTATAGTAAATTTACATATTATATCCACAAGCGTTATTACTTCGTGGGCAGTCTTGAGATTCTATAGAGCCAGACGCCAGGGGTCTTTTGTGTATCTATGAACAACTGGAGTATATTGAACCAGGGTGATCGCGTGAGCGAGGTGAAATTCTGTGTATTTAGTGAATTTGCAAACTTCGACTGGGGAAATGGAGAAACGGTTGGATGGTTATCTTGGAAGAGAAATCGTCTCGAGGATGCTTCGAAACGTCGATCGATGTGTCCACAAAGAAACTGCGTAAGTTAATTTCACGTCGAATAAAGCGTCTAATGCCTACTAGGTAAAATCCGGTTAGCGTTACGGGCTTCTTAAGATAAATTGGGTTCGACGGATTTCTAAGGCAGCTTATATACTCTACGACTCCTCTGTGCACTCCTACTCTCTCGCTCTCTTTCTCCATCGCCCCTCTCTTTGAAGCTCTCTCTCGCTCCTGAATATTGCTGCAAGTTCGAGGGTTGGCTTCTCCTTTGTGGATCTTGGCAACATCCCCCTGGGTCCACTGGACTCGCTCGGTGGACACCGTGAATGTCAACCATGACCCAACGATGATGGAGGGTACCAGACTACCAGAGTACAGAGCAAGGATAGCTGCTCTAGCTACTGAAGGACTGCAATATACAGGGTGTACCGCATCGTCCAGATATTCGAAGGAGGGAGTAAAAGAGGCAAAAATGTTATATATACAAACCTATATATTCTTTCCACGAACAGTAAATGAAATAAGGAATGAATAAAGAAAGGTTGAAAAAATAGAAGCCTGCATTTCATTTCCGGATATATAATTCAAATCTGTTCTCATAACTACATGCAAGCCAGCACGAGATTATAATCAGAAGCAAACGCCAGCCGTCCATCACTGTCGATCTCGTACACCCTGAGAACGGGAAAAAAAACAACCCTCCCATCCGGGAGCACAAAGATCCCAAGACACAGGGTAGTAAACGACCTCGGACAGGTCAAATTATGGCCAGGTAGGTACAAAATCACAATAACTGATTGAGGCTCGGTTGAGTGAGTTTCGTTATCAGTCTCGACGGGATACCTAACGTCACTATGAACTCTCGATACTCTACCTACATACGCCAGTCGTAGATACGGTATATACGGTACATACGGTACGTGCATGCGTACGTAAAGCAAGTCTGGGCAAGCATGAATGCATGCATGCGTACAGCCAGTCAACCAGGCTGGCTGGCTAGTTGGATGGCTGGCACGGCAGTGGGAATATGAACTATCGGATGGAGAGAAGCATAGTGGGGTGTTGTTAGTGAGCGGTGGTGGGGGAAGTCCCCTGTCAATGGTGGGAGAAGGAAAGCGTTCTCGGCCTCCAAACTCCTTCGTACCTCACGCTACCAACTCGGCGGCAGCCTCAGTGCGCTCCCGTCCGTCGTTTGGGGAGGATCGCTTCGCGTCCCGGTACAACACACGTGTCGAAACCTCCCCGAGTACAATTCATCCTCGAGACATAACCAAAATATTTAAAGCCGGTGTGCGGATGCTGACTCACGACGATACGTTTATGGAGCTGATTTAGTGCGTGTGTATTTTATACGGACGTTTGTGCACAGGAAAAAACTCAAGATACCTCCGGCCCTGTTTGTTATTCTGTTTAGCTGAGCACGTGATAATGGATTAATTTGCTGGGGTTGAACAGCTGCAGCAGGCCTACACTAAATTAAGGTGAGATTCCTGGCTATACCATCGGAGCACTACTCGTGTCCTCACTCTGTCTCTCTCTGTATCTACCTACAAACCCTATGGGACCTCCGGAATCTGGATGGTCCTACGGTTCATCCTAGCCGCATCGTGCATTGCTATGCTAGGAACCTGAGAGCACAGTCTCTCTCCTGTATTGTGCTGTTTATCGCTTACACCTCCTCGTCTCTGAATTGAGTACTCTGTGCCATAGGCCAGCGTTCACTCGGTCGTCACAACAGAAAGGGAATGCTAGCTAGCCAAGGGTGGTTTATGTCACTTAGGTTAACCTGCCCTTCTAGAGATCGGAGCAGCTTCAAGGATACCTCCTCTGACATCCAATGTGCCGTAGACACTGGAGAATATAGTCACTAATATAAGCGTGGATAATCTGTAGGTTGAGAAGTGTCGCCTTATCGAACGGCCGAAACTCATTGATTATCAGTGATATACGTTGATCGCGAGACCACGAGTCGGCGCGACGCATCGATAAGCTCTCCTGCATTTACGCCTTCGACAGGCGTTCGTCGCCATCGTCACGGTTACTCCAACTTATATATATATAATATATATATATATATGTATATATTATATATATATATATATATATATATATACACACGTGTATTCTGTACTATATATATACTCACTTTGTGATACAATGTAAACTTACTGACCAAAATATCTAACGGCCTATACGCCCAGCTGTCTTTTCGTATTCGCCAGCATCTCCTGTTACTGGCTTTGTCAATAAAATTCTCAAGTTGTACGACGCGAATGGTCCAGCGTGGAAGACGATGCCCAGCGTCCGAAATAAATGTAAAAAAAGCTGTGAAAGCAATCGAGAGGGAAACCGGCCGGTTCGCGGTGGACGATTACGTCAAAAGCGGTGACAGTTAGGTCGCGTAAAAAGTTCATGATGGATAAAAGTGGTGGGGAAGGCGCGTGCGCCAACCATCCGGGAAGAATTCGGTATAACTTGTAACAGGTCAGGCACAGGGATCATATAGTTTTCTATGGAAATACTGTATTTCGCAATCGTCTCAGTTATCTATTGGCTGTCCGAACGCTTTGACGCTTCCGAGAAGTCGCTTCTCCGATTATGTTGACTCGTGACTGAAATTCTAATAATTCTCGCCAGTCCGGTAATATATCTTTGACAATTAGCTGGCGGGAGGCGACTGAGAGAAAAAAGAAGAGGCAAAGAAAAGCATCGAGATGGAAGCAAAGGAAGCTGAGCTAATGGCGCTTCGAATACATCCGATAGAGTCGCTCGTTTAAAATATGCCTTCGAAGAAAGCACGGCAACGCAGTTCCAGACTGGAGTGTGCATTTCGTGGAGGTGCCTCCTCCTATAGCTACTCGATCCTGTAGCTAAACCAAATGGAGATGAAGCTGAAGCTGAAGAAGAAGAAGAAGCCGACATAGGGCCTCCAAGGATCTTTTACTACGTTCCAACTCGAACCCGATTCGAATAACAACGTAGAAGAATTCTCTGGATTCTATCCTTAAGGCATTGTTCACGTGTAACGACAATGTCGTATTTACTCTGCACGGTGGCTCCGCTTCGATTTTCTTACTTTCTCAATAATTGCTAGTGAGATTGTCTGCTGTTTAAAAAATACCCATGGAACTTCATAGGGACTTTTGTGGAGTTGAAAATATTCTGAATGATAATAAAAAAAAAAGTACCAGTATAAAAAGAAACATATCCCTCGATAGACGACTATCGCTCTCCGCCTTCTGCAGTTATCTCTTGCAGCTTCCTTTCCGTCTGCACAATACAGCCATGGTTGTTGCCTTGATGCACTCTGCTTGCACTTTGCCATTGCATTGCGAGCCAGCCTTTCTTTGCCGAAGAAAGAAAAAAAGCGAGAGAGAGAAGAAAAATCTCTTGTCAGAACATAGGAAAGTATCTGAAACGGGGAGAAACGAAATGGGGAAAAAAATGACCAATATCAGCCGGACGTCTTTGATTCATCGTGATAGGAACATCCATCACGTGATATCTTATCAGTCTCGGCCAGCACGAATGTTTCTCGCGGTCGCGCACGGGAACGGAAAATTGCGCTTGGATACAAAACGATATATCGATATTTCCAATATATTCTTATAACCAACCGATACTTCCATTTAATAACAATCAATTGATCACCCTTATAAAAGTCAACCGTTTATACCATAAATCCCAAGCACACTATCTAAATTCAGAATTACGTTCACGTAGGAATATTTAAAATTTACTCCCATTGAAATAATTTAATTAAGACAATTTTACACTTTTATACAAGTAGCAACAAAGTATCAACGCTTACGTGAACATCCTTTCTCTTTTTAACTTTATCCTTCAGTCTGGCACTTGCTCCTCTATCGGCCCATCTACACGTATACGTATACCTGCCAGCAGCATGTTTCTCGATTCAAAGCGATACTTATTAATTGTGTTAATTACAACGTTGACTCCGGCTCGTTATAGCTTGAACAGTGAGTGAGATGAATGCCAGGATGGGTAAGGCACCGTGAAGCTATATGGTAGTGTCGAGGTAACAGTAGAGGATCAAGTTGGGAGAGTAGCTGCGTCGGTGCAAGGGATGCAGGAGGGATAACTATGGTCCACGAGGTGCGAACGTGTGCGACTACAAGCATTGTGGTTAAATGAATTATTTTTAACGAGGCAGCATTATGCTCCCAGGCACAATGTATTCGTTGTCCGGGAAAACTTGCTGGGCGAACGTCTACGTGTCTGCCTGCTATATGTATATATAACTTTACTTTTGTTTTCGTCGCAACAGAACTTCTCATTGAGTCTTTTGGAAGGCAGGTGGTTTGTTACTAGCAATCAAAAAAAGGAAAAATCTAGTCAATGGGAATGAGAACGATTTTCTTTGATTTATTGAAAATATCGAAGATCCAGCGCTACTTATTTGATTCGCAGGCCAAGTTCTTTCGCTACCACCGTTTAATCGCGCTAGATCAGATTTCACGTCCCACGAATTTTACGTCTCTCTGAAGTATATCTATAGCGGCCGACGTCACTACGTCAGTCCGCGTAGACGTCGTCAGAGCGTCGTAGAGTCGTGACGAGGTGGTTGAATAGGAATAGAGCCTAAGCAGGGAGGTACTCTCCTACGCCGACTTCATTTTTCAGTCCAATTACGCAATTCCACATAATTTGTAATTGCGTCGGTCACTTCCCCGAGCAGGCGTCGCGACGTGCAATACCCTATTCTGCTCTCGATGTCTACGTTCTCTCTCTCTTTCTATCCTTGTTATTTGCCACTTGCTTACTAACCGTAGGCCGCATTTCACGGAATGGCATATCTGCATAACGGGTGTGCATGGAGAAAAAATGCCCGGTCTCTCTGTCTCTCT
>JARPRG010000294.1:3385346-3395851 GCA_031001745.1 Hartigia nigra
GTCTCTCTGTCTCTCTCTCGTCTTCTCTCTCTCTCTCTTTCTCTCAGGCAAGCAAGTTAACACCAGTTGCGAAACTCGTCAATCTCCCTCTGACGAGTCTCCCTAGTTCAGAGTGTGTCGTATCGCATGTGTACAATATACATTTTTCTTCGTACCGTCAGTCTGCTTCTGAAAAGCGAGACACAACGTTCTCCGGATCGTGGTGTAAAAAGAGAGAAGGCTATAAGTTAAAAAGATAAAGAATTTGCATGTATAACGCTTAGTCTCGTTGAGAAGGTTAAGAAAGGCGTCGGACTTTAATGGGCCATTGCGTAACGGATTTCAAAGTGACAATACGCGTGAGGTCCCACCGTACTGCGAAGAGACTCCGGTTTATCGACGAAAGACCCTGCGGTTACCAGAGCTCTGGGTAACCCGAAACTCCTGGTTCTCTCGTAGCAGTTACCTACAGCCGTTTCGCACTGGCCAGCACGGCGATGCTTGCCAGGGTGAATCAATATTCCAATGATTCCTTATCCTTGAACACGCTTTCAGAACTCCATGCATGCAAAGCAACAAGATACGCTTACGTTCCGTGCTTCTGGCTCTACCCTCGACCAATTGAATGGACGACCTCCTTGGCTTCCGAGTCCAATGAAAATCAGTTAGAATCGCTGAAAGTTTTTTTCAGCATCAAATGGATCCCGTCGAGGGGAATTCCAACGTAGAGGACTGTCGGGTCGATAGTCAGGTCTCTGGGAGAGCCGCCTCCACGGGGAACCAGCTTTGGCGTCGGGACGCTGTGTTTCTATCGACCGCTATATTTGCGTCTGGGAACGACGTCGACGTGAACATCGTGGTTGACGTCGGCGTCATCGTCAACGTGAATGGTGGTAAAATCATCCTCATGGAGACGGATGGGGAAATACGAAAAACACGGAATACCTTGCGATATTCGAACGAAGCTAAACTGCTGCTATTCCGGTTGCTATTGCTGGTAGGTAAAGGGGACTATGTGGCTGGTGGCGTAAAACAGCGCTCTCGTGGGGAGGACCGAAGGCCGCGCTCGTTTATATGATAAATTAATCATGCTGCTAAGAAAAGCACACGCTCTCGCGGCAGACGGCGAATCAAATAAGATTTCTCGCCGGCAGGAAATTCCGGTTGCCTCTCGTGCATACATATACGTAGCAGAACTCAGCCTACGGGACGGGTTTTCTTTTTTACATTTGTGAAAAAACTAGACGCTTCCTTAAACGACACGCAAAATAATGACGAACTTACTCGCCTCGTCCAATGAGCTCTTTAGCTGCTCGGCCACACGTTCCTTCGTATACACTGTGTACACCTCTACTGCACTCTGATCGACCCATTCTCTATCAAGGACTCCACGCAGATTCTGCTTCTTCTCTTTCATTCTCTTCTTTTTCGTCCTGCTGTATTTCGTTTGTTGCTTTTCTTGGACTGTGACGTCATTTCTCTCTTCCCTTTTTCCCTGTTCCAACCAGTCATCGATTCATAATTTCTACTATTGTTGTATTAGCTCTGATAGCCACATACTTACAACTTCACGCAATGCAACAATTGCACGAGAGGAATCATCGCGCAGCGTCGCGACGCTCCCCATTTTTCGTCGTATCCGCCGGAAAACAAATTATTATGAATATAAAGGGCGTACGCGTGTATTTCACGTAGGAGGAAGGTGGCTTCCTGGGCCGCCTGCAGCGTCCGATCAACGGGAAAGTTTATCGCAAAGCAATGAACGGTTGACAGCTCTGTGATGCATCGGTGCCGATCTACAGTGGCGTCGCCAGCTAGAAAATCAACGTTTTCAACGTGAAATCCACTTGCCCGTAACTCCCAGCTAGTTCCCTCCGATTCAAGCAGCTGCTTAGAATGCAAGACTTCGAGATATACATGCGAGATCGGCCCTCTTGGTAGCAGCATCCTTCTTCGGTCCTCTCCGCTACACGACTCCCGGCTGGTTCAGGCCAGCGCCTTAAGGTCCGGTCAGTCTACCACTGCAACCGGGATATTCTGACCTCGAGCAGGCCAGAAGCGTGGGTTGGCGACAGATCGCCAGAGATAAGCAGCTACAGTACTAACAGCAAGGGTAGCAGCCATTCCGGTATCCTGGTTAACAGAAACATTGCGACGTTGAAAACCAGACGGATTTACCTTTTCGTTTCTATCTATCTACCTCTTGGATTTTACTTTTGCAAGGCAGACTAATGCTGACCTACGTCGGTCCTTTGCCTGTCTGGCTGATTGTAATCTCCCAGCAGACGACGCACCGCGTCTGGTTTTCATTGGGTGACTCCTAGACCGATTCCTGCACACGTGACGCAACTCGTATAAAAGCAAATAGCTACGTGGTTGAGTCTCTCCAGAATCCAACAGTGGTCCTTGGACATCGGAGTCCACCTGGCAACTGCTCAGATCTTGCCATAGTGCCGTGCATAGCTGCACTTTTTCCATTGCATCGATCAGGTGCCAGGTATCCATTTACACAGGATGCACCCGGGAATCGTGTTAAGCTGGAAGTTAATACGGTAGCAAGGTAGTAGAGCAGGTCCAGATTAAGCAGAGGAGGAGAACGACGTAGTAGTTCAGGAAAAGACACGTAGTGCGAAGTATCGAACGTATCGTATCCAATTAAATAAGCGCATAAATCCATAATTCATTGCTAATTAATTAGCAGAGGTGTGGCTGAAGAATCGCTTGTATCGCCTTTACTAATACGTAACTTGTTTCCTTCTACTAGCCTCGCACAATGTACCTCCTCATCCTCAACCTCTTTCTTCATCTCCTTCACGTAATTTAATGTCGATGTTATGCCTTACGGTTCTCAAAGTTCTGTATCACATATCCTCAAAGTTCCTGATACTCGACGAAGCTGCGTACGTATCACGCGAGATACAAATTCAATTAAAGTTCCCTCCAAACTTTTCGTTTCAACGCCATTCCGGATCGTATATAAGGACTATAGGGAAGTAAGAATTGACGTACGTGAAAGTTAGCTATATAGAGAGTTTCATGTAGGAGAGCAGAGAGAGACGTCTCTCGAGCAACGACAATCACGGACACTTGGTAACGTATAAAACGTAGCTTATAATCGTATAAAGGAGGCAGAATCGAATGTAGTCGTATAAGCGATACGTAGACGCCGATAGATAAATGGTTGCCCCCAGGGGGGCAGCTATTAAATAGTACAGTTTTAACACTTGACGTCGTGCAATGGCGTCCAATTTTGGATATAGGAATGATCCTGACCGTGATGCACTAACGAGATCAGCTGATACTAGGATCTCGCTCGCAGTCGTGAAAGAAGTAATTTTTCTTCCTTTTCATAAGGCTGTGTCCCCCTTACTTCCTTCATTGCCTCTCTTGTTTCTCTTGTTTCTCTTGTTCTTCGGGCGATAGGCAAATCGCGAATAAATAGCACTCGCAAAAGTGAACTCGCGCGAACTTACTAGCAAACGAGTGAGCGAGACAGCGAGAATCCTTCTTTTATGCCCTGCGAGTCCCGTGTCGATACATCAACATTTCTCTCGGGTAAAATACTAAAATGGCAGGAGATATTTTATCTACTTGTCTCGCTGCGAGACATCTCCGTGACTCTCAACCAGCGACGTTTAATAACCCCAGGAGGCGTTTATTGGACACGGATCGTTATCTTTCGGAAACAGATACGAAAATTTTGACGGAGTTATCATGTTTTGGCACATGGCTCTTTTACGTCGGTATACCGAAAGAGAAAGAGAGAGGGAGAGAGGGAGAAAGACGAAAAAGGATGCTTTCCTGGCCATTGGCTTATCTATCGCGTGAAAGGTCATCGTCGAAGAATTTCGCATTTACAATGTCACGACGAGGAGTCCATTCCTTATCGCGCATTAAATCTTCCCCCTGTTCACTGGCAGCAACCTGAGGCAATCCGAGGTAACCATCCAGTCGGACTAGCTGCTACCGATGGTTATCGCGATCGGTCCGGTAACGAAGTTCGTGCTTATTTCTCTCTCCAATGATGGCGCAGAGGGTGTCGCTAGTGAGTCAGAGTCCTCTCCGCACTGACTCCTGGATCGGAGAGTCCCTGCCGGGTCGTGTCTGGGACACACGGTGATCTCGCGCCTACCTGTAGTTTATTTAAGAAACCCCATGGGACACGAGCTAACCGACCTACGAGTTTACCAACTGATCAAGGAACATACATACGAGCACCAGCACTGTCTGTTACTGGCGGGTAGCAGCAACGGCAGCAACGGTCAGATACAAACGAACGTGCCGTGCCCACTCGAGCTACTCAAAACGATAGAAGATAGCTTTGAGAGAGAGAAAAAGACGAGTAGAGCGAAGGACAGTGAGGGGTGGCGAGGGGGCTTCACCCTGACGAGAGAAACATCATGGCGGAGTCTTGAGACGTATAAATATTTCCTTGGTTAAAAAAAGAAGAGGCAGATTCTCGAAGCAAGGATAATTTATGCAAGCACGTCCTGGTCTCGCGGCGGGCTCACTATCCAACTATCCATGTCCGCCAATAGAATTTATTCGGTCTCTTGGAAGATAGTAGTGGCTACTTTACCTATACGTGTCTTGTTTTGGTGTTTATTATGGCGACGTTCCCTTTCCTCCTCTCCGGCCCATCTAGAACACGAGCCTGAAATAAAAGAATTGTAGGGTTCTCCTGATAGTAGATAGTCCTTGTCGTGAGATCGTGATAACGCTACCTACACGGTAGGATGCTACCACATATTGCGAGAGAGAGAGAGAGAACTTCTCCAGCGCGTCCGACATTGCCAGTAGAAAATCCGGGTGTAATGCACCAGAGTTGCCCTTGCCCAGACTGCCGATGTTTAACCCCGGACGTACGAAATTCATCATGGAGGTCGGACTGAATTTTTTTCATGGTCGTCCGGACCATAGCTCACTGAGCCTGTTGCTAGATCGGCTTGGCTCGCGAGCCACGAGCGAAATTAGTCCGAGGAATTTAGACAGCCGGCGTGTTTTTAGCGCGGACTGTAGCCATACGAACGTATGATTTACATACAAGAAGAATATATCATAACCCAAACAACGCTGCCCCGCGTATTCCTGGCAGTCCGGGCTTTAAAACTGATTCATTGCCAAGAGTGCAACTTGCTGCCGTTCCCCATTTCTTCCTTCGTCTCTCTCTGTACTTTCTTCTTTCTTCTTAAATGTCCCTCTGCTCTCTCCTTGCGCATTTCTCATTCTCTGTCTACCCCCTCCTTCCCACTCACGTCCCCGGTTGCATTCAAGCAGCACTCGGAGTTTTCACCCTAATGGAGAATTATTGCACAGCTAAAATATACTCGAGCACCCAAGCGCCTGTTTCTTTCGCGTAGCAAAACTTCGGTCAAGCCTCGCTAAAGTTTTCTCTTCTCTCTGTGTAAGAGATAAAAAAAGAGAGAAGTAAAAGGAAAAGAAAGCTATCACCAGAAAATATTTAGGCACAACAATATAGACTATCCGTAGGGTAAAAAGTTGGACAGACGTCAGAAGCTGATAAGCCATAATAGCAGCACGTAGCAATCCTCCTTCTTTTTGTAGAAAATTTATCTGTCCGCAAGAGGGGCGCCAACCCTGCGGAGCCACCGCATGCGTCCTGCGTCGCGACGGGTTGCGTAAGCGTAGTCAAGATGGTGATATGGTGGGGGGATGTCTAGAGTGAGAATAAGAGAAATAAAGTGAGACAGCAGACTTTACGTATGTCTACTCAGCTACCACGCTCGAGGCTTTCCGCTCCTCTCTTATGACTCATGTGTTTGCGACTCTTAGGGCGTGTGTGCACTGCACCGGAGGGATAGGCGAGCCTCCATTTCTCACCCTCGCTAATTGCACTAGGTTGCATGCCACAGGGGTAGTCGATCGACGTGCGGATCGAACGCAGTCGAATGAATCTCATGTTCGCGAAGAATCCTTGGCTATTCGCGTCACGATTCAGCGTTCTGGATGAGGGGTGTGCTATAGGTACCTCCATACGTCAAGGGGATAGATCGAAACATACCCTACGTTATAGAATCGCCCTTGGCCGCGGGACTGATCCAATTTTTCTCCTCGACGAGCATTCACCCTGTCGAAGGGTCTTTAATGCCGAGAGCGTTACATCACGGGTCTTGCATGTTAAACGCGATGCTTTAAGAGGGAAGCAAACGATTCGATTGGTCAAGAGACAAGAACATCCGCTGTAGTGCGGGTACCTTGAAAAATTGAAATAGCGAAAATCAATTGGATCAATTTTATTGGTCATGATAGATGGTTTGAGATTTTATACATCTGTCTCACTCTTGTGCACGTGAATGTCTATAAGTCTGTTTCTCTCGCACTCCCGTGATGTATAGGAAAGTCGAAAAAATTCAAGATTCACGATACCTTCTTGGTCTATCTTTGTCCTACTAGATATACTAGTCCCCCATGTCATGATGAACTAAAATCTATTAATTACCAACATTTTAAGAAGTCGATGCACTTGAGAAAATGTCTGCGGATTTTTCAGAACGGGTTACATCGAAACAACCCTGGCCCGTGGCTCCGTGTACACGGGGATGCAAGGCGCAGCCACCTATAAATAGCGTCACATTAGAGCGCAGTTAACAAACGTTAAAACTAACATAGCCTCCTACAATAACATTTCGCTCCGGTCACGTGGTAGCCCTGCTCGACTATTATAAGATTCCATGACTGTTTCTTCGACTCGCTGGCCCACCATACGATCGCTCACCAGTCCTGCTCTATTCTCCTTTTTTTCCCTCTAGCATACCACACGCCGTCGACTTCCTTACTTCCTTGGACGACTTCCTTCAGCTCGCTGTCTCCTTCTTTTACTCCTTTGAGCGAGGTCTGGCCAGGCTGGCTGTTATCAGAAAATACAAAGGGAAGCTTATCGGAGATTGTTCATTTTGAGTTTCAGGCCGGAGTGATGCTAGCAAGACGAGCCTAAATAAAAGGTCCTTCGCCATGGGCCCAGATCGACGGACAAGACTGTGTCTCGTGTTGCTCTCGCTACTCCCTTAC
This sequence comes from Hartigia nigra, assembly GCA_031001745.1. NCBI lineage: Eukaryota > Metazoa > Arthropoda > Insecta > Hymenoptera > Cephidae > Hartigia > Hartigia nigra. The sequence continues at coordinate 3,392,355 of JARPRG010000294.1, forward strand.
GTCCTGCAGGATGTACACTGCGAGTCGGCAGTGGGTCCAGCCAATAGCGTGGGTCCTCCATCCAGTCCAATTGGTGGACCATTAGGATCATCTCTGGCAGGAATCTCAGGAGTTGGCTTGGGTTCTAGTCCTCCGGGTGTTAGCAATGGTGCCATAGGAGGAGGCAGTAGGTCCAGTACTGGATCATCAGCTGTCCCTGGATCCAGTGGAACTGGCGGAAGTGGCGCCACCGGAGGTAATGGACGTTGCGAAGAAATCACTATACCAATGTGTCGTGGCATTGGATACAATCTGACCTCCATGCCGAATGAACTGAATCACGACAGTCAGGATGAGGCTGGTCTGGAGGCTCATCAATTTTGGCCGTTGGTCGAGATCAAGTGTTCGTCAGATCTTAAGTTCTTCCTCTGCTCCATGTACACACCAATATGTTTGCCGGAGTACAGCAAGCCTTTGCCAGCCTGTCGCAGTGTCTGTGAAAGAGCCAGAGCCGGCTGCGCACCTGTTATGCAACAGTACGGATTCTCCTGGCCAGAAAGGATGGCTTGTGAACGACTGCCTAGACACGAAGATCCTGACAACCTTTGCATGGAGCAGGATAATCGTACGAGCAGCAGTGGAGGACCTGTAAGCAGCGCACCTGTACCTGCACCACCGAGACCAACGCGACCTTCGAAACCTACGCAACCACCTAGATGTAAACCTGGAAAAAATCAAAAAAACTGCCAACATCCCCCAGGGGACAGGGCGAGGGACTGCGCGTGCAGATGCAGGGCGCCCCTCGTGCCCCTGGGGGCAAACGGGGCTCTCGACATGGCCGTCGGGGGAGTGGTGGGTCTGGGGGTACCTCAGGACATTGCAGGGGTGCCGGACTGCGCCCTACCGTGCCACGGCGCATTCCTCACCCCCGAAGAGCGAGGGTTCGCGGCCGTGTGGCTAGCCCTGTGGAGCGGTCTCTGCGCCGCAAGCACGCTCATGACCGTCACCACCTTCCTCATAGACACCCAACGCTTCAAGTACCCTGAGAGACCCATAGTCTTCCTCTCGGCGTGCTACTTCGTCGTGTCTCTAGGATATCTGGCGAGGAGCGTCCTGGGACACGAGGAGATCGCCTGCAACGGCCCAGCGCTGCGCTCGGGAGCACAAGGACCAGGAGTCTGCGTCATGGTCTTCCTCATGATCTACTTCTTCGGCATGGCCTCTTCGGTTTGGTGGGTCATCCTGGCATTCACGTGGTTCCTGGCAGCAGGACTGAAGTGGGGCAACGAAGCCATAGCATCCTATTCTCAGTATTTCCATCTGGCAGCGTGGCTGGCACCTACGGCACAGACCGTCTGGGCACTTCTGGCCGGTGGAGTCGCAGGGGATCCAGTGGCTGGAGTCTGCACAGTGGCACCGGAAGGCGTGCGGACCTTCATCCTCGCGCCACTGCTAGTCTACCTTCTGCTGGGTACGAGTTTCCTTCTCGCTGGCTTCGTGAGCCTCTTCAGGATCCGTTCAGTGATAAAACGGCAACCAGGAGCCAAAGCCGACAAGCTCGAGAAGCTGATGATCAGGATCGGAGTATTCTCAGTACTATACACGGTACCAGCGAGCGCCGTTCTGGCGTGTCATCTGTACGAGTCGACCCTGAGGGACGAGTGGCTGGGGTCACTGGCGTGTCCGTGTCGACCACGTGCACGACCCGTCTACTCCGTCCTAATGCTGAAATACTTCATGGCCCTGGCGGTCGGTATAACGTCAGGCGTCTGGATCTGGAGCGGGAAGACCTTGGACTCCTGGAGGAGGCTTTGGCGGCGTCTATTCGGCGGCGGCGCCGGCGCCGGCGTCGGAGGAGGCGCTGGCGTCGTAGGGGTAGGAAGCACCGGCATAAAGGGCGTCGTCGGACGTTCAGCAGGACCACAATATCCGCCGCCACCAGGGGCAGCTAGCGCTCTTCTTCCACCAGGTAGCGTCGCTAGCGCGTCCCAGCACCATCTTCACCACCACGTTCTCAAGCAACCGCCGCTATCGCACGTATGACGTCACCAGTCGGCGGGAGGCGATATGAGTACCGCTGGTTGCGAGCCGCAGCAACAACAGCAGGAGAGGCCTTCCGCCCTTAGCAACTACGGGCCCATTTAGCCCTTCGCCTCGGCCTCAAGAAGGCACACGCCGCACACGGCACCGCACACGCCACATTCTGCGGCTACGATTTACTCGAGACGTTCGTTGGCATCAACTACGGGACCTTTGACCCCGGCACACGGACTCGCACCTTCTTATACGCAGGCCACCGAGGTCTGAATCCGGCCGATTGTTTGCGCACCGCGTGCCGCGCCTGCTTGGACGCTGTCTCCTTCTTCTTAATATTCTCATTCAACCCCATTGCGTCCCTCCTTCTTCCGCCCTCTCTCCTCATTTCCTTCTCCATTTCGCGAGCAGCGCTTGTACATTCACATAGGAAGAAGGAGACAAATAGGGTCCCAGTGTGATGGCCACGAGGAAGACTGATCGACCGAACCTAGAAGCTTCGGAAACCCTCAGAGCTTTCACCAAAATTTTTCAACCCTAGATAATATCGATATCTAGGATCCTGGGTCCTGATAAGCTCAAAACTTGAACCCCCTTGTAGCACCCCCTGATACACGGGCGGACCTATCTCTCTCTCTCTTATATTCAAAGAAAGATCCAGTGAGGGTTCGCTTGACCGATATACGTATTTTGCACCACGTGCGTGTCTTTTCCAAAAGGGGTATCGGGCCGCCGATAGTTTTAAGATTCGTACATCATGGGGAGTTGTTATGTAACATACGTATCTAGTGTGTCATCCCGCGTACAGCTATAGTTCGCGGAGATGACTGTCACTCTTATCATTTATCATTCATTCATTTTTTTTCTATAGGAGTTGGGGGGGTCAGGGGGAAACTAGTCGCGGTTTGATACTCCCTCTGCATGTCTCTCCCTTTTTACTGTCACTCTCATACTCTCTTTCTAATCTACACTTAGTCTTCGTATTCTTCCAATTTCTTATTTGTATATCTCTCTCAACTATTGGACTCTACTTCATTGTGCTCTAGTAACGATTCACACTTCATCCGCTCCGCTCTCGTATGTTCTTGCGAACGGGGATAAAGCCTCGTCCGCATGTCCGTCTAAAGTGTATCGGCTCATCTATTTATGTAGCCTAGTTCTAATGAATAACTGTAATAATAATAATAATAATAATAATAATAATAATAATAATAACGATTAGTGGTCGCACAGCGCGGTGGTCCGCTTCCGGTAGCCTAGATTTTTCATAGGAACTTCTTATACGATCTCGTTCTTGAATCCTGACCGAGGAGAAGATTTGAAAAAAAAATAATAATAGTGAGTGGCGGGCTTGTAGTTTTTTTGGAAATTTTACAATTCTCGTGGTTCCACTTGCTTTCAGAGCCGCGACACTCTTTCCAATGCCCTGTATATTCTCCTTGGGCATTTGATTTTTTCTTCTCTCTCTCTCTCTCTCTCTCTCT
>JARPRG010000294.1:3398602-3417260 GCA_031001745.1 Hartigia nigra
GTAATCAGTTCAATAGTCTACGTGTTATGTGGCTCTGTTTACTTTCATATTATTTGTTTTTCTCTCTCTCTCTCTCTCTCTCTCTTAATCCCTCCGGCGTCCCAACGATTTGTTAACTCTTTCGTTTCCCCATGATCGACTGGGTAAAGAAAATTTTGCAACTCTATCGCTCTCCCAAAAAGTTTTCGCGAATCGCGTGCGTCTCTTTTTCCGATGGGATCGGACAAGCGAGTTACGTGGCGTTTTGTGTATAATTTATGTTGCCATAGGTACGTACGAGTAACCGATTTAAACTATTAATACGGAAATCAAAATTGTATACGATTTTTTAATACACTTTATTATTATTTACGTTATCGTCTCTTTAATTTCGAACCAGGCCAATCATCCTACCACATGCATTATTTACGCAATCATTATGTCCAACCACGTACTGCTGCACCCTGACCGCAAACGACGAATCACCCCTTTCGAATTGCGAGAAAGGGCTGAAAAACAAGGTGAGTGTACATATTACGCTATATCTATCAGTATATACATTAGCGAGAAAGAACAAAAGTGCTACCCTCTATTAAACTCCACACGAGACTGTCCAGTAGTTTTATAAAGCGATGGCAGAGGGGGATGATGTTGATCGTACACACATTCAACCCCTTTCGCGCAACCCCTTTCTCGTCAACCACTGAGAAATACGTGAAACGACGCCCCGCGAGCAAATGACTCACGTCGGTACGTTTACCAGGAAACTCCTCGAATTTATGACGCTTTACTAACGATACTGCCCCTATCGCTCCCCCCATAAACAAACTATATTCTCGACATTCATAACCATGAGTCTTTGGGACTGATGATCGAGATACGTATCTCTCTTAGTCACTCGTTCATTAAGCCAACTGTTTTCACTTGGTTATTATCATTTTTTTTTCCGTGTTAATCACTAAAAAAAAATGTTTTTCAACACTTACCAAAATTTCTTTCTTACTCATAACCTCACTTTTCTACGTGTCTAACCTCGTGTAATTTTCGTATATGCTTTATCACCATTCCGTATAATACATATTGTCTAGATTGTTTCTCAGTTCAGCCATGTTTCTCGGACGGTAACTACATACGTGACGACAGACGGTCTGTACTAACGGGACATTCGACGGCGTGATTTCAGACTGTTACCGTCACGTCGTTGATATATACGTCATACTGGTTTTAGTATCTATATGTATAACACGCACAGGGGTGGTTCCAGCTATATTCGTATGCAGCTAATTAGCATTGAGTCGTTCTACGAGGCGGCTCGTTGCTCGGAAAGCAAATATGTTTCGGGCTATGTCGGATATATTCGTAAAAGTCTCCTTTACGAATTCCATCTGTGTACTTCCGTTCTCACGCTCCCACCATCAGCCCCGTCAACCCTCTTTAATATTTTATACTAAGATCTTTCCAATTACCAAAGACTACTACTCGTTTCGGTATCCATGACGTAGTGACGCTAGGCAACAGTAACACACGATCGTTTATAATGAATTTTTTGTTGTTTAACAGTATAAAAGATAACGCATGCTGTAATAAGACGTCGTATGCTGCTCCTGTGGGTCAAGATGTATTAAAAAAAAATTATTATTTACGAGCGAGATAACGTTCGGAATTTACTGAACACTTTACCGACCCTCTCGACGTATAGAGAAATCATTGTAATAACTTTGCCCCGAGGATTCACAGTGTCTCGTAACGACCCAGCAACGACGCTGATAGGAAATCAATAAATTTTAATAATGAACGTCCCTCTTAATTCAGCTTGGGTGATTATATTTTTTTCTTGTTTTATTATATATGAGAACCACTGGCTGCTGATCCGTCGCACAATGGATCCTAACATGGCTGACACGTGTCGGCCTGATCTCGGGGTGGCGAACAACCCTTCCTCATTGCATCCATTTTCACACTTGTATTAAAAGTCTACCTGGTTTAAAAGAAAAAGCCCTGTATATCTTTTATTTAGATTGTCTAAGGCCCCGTGATGATATTAGTAATAAAAGTAATAATATTTTATAAAAGAAATGAGTTCAATCTAGATAACGATAGTACTTGGTCACGCTTCAACTAAATTTACTAACTTGTATCCATCCTATAAACATATGTACCCACGTATAAACGTACGTGTCAAAGGTCATACATCCGATACGATAATACACTGTTTTTATTAATTTACAGGCAGTTAATCATTTAATCGCATGGATGCTCCATTTATCATACTTTTTATTCCCTCCTCTTTATAGTCGAACGACGAGAGATTCAGGCGTAGAGCAGTCTGACACAGAGGGATGAAAAAAAATAAAAGACACGGGAGGCTCGAAAAGGAGGGTGCAGTATAGGGCTGCTCGGGTTATCACGGATTGCCGAATACGTTTATCTTCTCAATAGGGAAAGTAATAGTAGGCAGTCAGTGAATTCTGCGAAAAATCCAAGCATCTGTATTGTTTCATCCCCTAAGCTCGAATTTCCTGCTTCATTTTCTTACGCCCTCAAATTCAATGTAATTTGCGGTTCAATAAATTCCAGATAAATCAATCTACCGTTTCTCATTACGATTTCTTATATCCGCTTGTATGATGCTGTTATCCACCCATATGTTATCCAGAATCTGTACGAATACTATATATATACAATCTATACTATATAGATGCAGAAATCGGAAGGACAATACCGAAGGGTGAATGTCATAGGTACGCATATACATATATACTCGCGCCCCTTCGATCCCATTCAAATTAGATTCCCATGTACGACTAATCCGCCTTGCAGCAGCTGCATGAGACGTAGTCGCACAATTCGCAGCTGAACGTTAATTATTAACCATTCGTGGATTAACTGTCCATGACGTAGGCCATCAGAAAATACAACAAGGTAAGTACGTAGAACGAGTATCCAAAAGAATGCAGCATATAAAATAACTTGAAATTCTTCTGTATATAGTTTTAACTAAAATCTTGCCGAATGATTGCAATAGAAGTTATCGATGATAATAGGCAGCTCAGCTCAGTCTATTTATGTATAATGAATTATTAATACACGGTTATCAGTAGAAGTCAGTGAATGACGATAACCCATGATACATGGAACTAAAGACGAATGCATTTCCGATGCATTTCTCATGCTACACCACTATACGTTAAGGCATCAGGTGCTTAAGTTTTTTAATCAATAATGAGACGATAACTGGTTGTCATTCTTTCAGAATGATTTAATGATAATTAACGTCCAGTCAAAGTCAATTAAATTCTCTCACGCTTTCTCCATCTCCAATATAGACAAGTATATCATACGTATAGTTGAGTGGACGATGATTTCGCAGCCATGTGGATGCATCATAATCCCTCTGATCCTCGGATTAAAGCCAGAAGCATCAAAGCCGAAGAACAGTGGCGGCGTCTCCTTGGAATAATAACTTCGTTCATAAAGTTTCGATGACTTGGAATAATATTATGCCAAGCGGGTCCAGACTTTCCTCACTATTTTTCCACGAGAAGCCACGATGGCCGTTAGAATATGAGATCGGTCACGCGTGTGGTCAATAACCCTTTTCTCTGCCGCCACCGTATATACAGTGTTATACACTATTTCTATACCTATATAGTATATGTCAGTATAGTAGTGCACACTGTAAGGGTTGGTTACCTAGACGCCGGGATAAGGTAGCTAGGATGCTACCTAGGAACAATGCGTTTGAGGTTATTGCGTACGCAACTAATCATCCCCTAAGTATAACAGGATACAGATTGTAATTTAAATACTAAAGTGTAAGGATTCTGTGCAGGACAGAAAAATTTTCTACGATTCAGGGAAACAATTCTTTCTTGACATTCTATAGAGAAATGGAATGATCTAAAATGAATATTCTGTACACGTGTCCATGAAAATCAGAACACCCTGTATATCTGTATCTACGTACGTGCAAAGAATGACGTCAGACTGTTTGTCTTTCAGCAAAAGCAGTGACGATGGCGATGAGAAATATCGTCCCTTAAAATTGTCACTTCGCCACCGAAATAGAAAGCATCCTGGAGCTTGACGTCCCGTAGTGTGTCGATGAGGTCTAAAGTTTTTCCATGGCACCCAAGCGCTTCCCAGCTTTGGAGTTTGGATGTACGTGTTGTTCATATCCGTCAGAGCCTCCCAGGATAGGACATACGTGTGCCTCGGAAAGGTCGTCCTGGTGTTTCGAGTTCGGGGAGTGAAATGTCAGCGAGTAACCTGACGCTGGATAGTCCCTCAGGCGTCTGCTACAGGTTCCTGCCATTTTTTTTTTCGAGGAATAACGTTGTTGCTTATATGAAATTCTTTTCGTGGGATATTAGGGATCGATTTACAAAATTAATATTCGTTTTTTATTAGAGATTCGTAATGGCAATTCGTTCGAATGCTTATTTAAAACAATGCTTCCTGGAAGTAGCCGGTAAAGCACGCGTCGTACTTCTGTGGTACAATACTAATGCAAGAGAGTCACTTTTAATAAGAGGAGCGATAAAGGTGCTTGGTACTTGTATGTTTATTCCAGCAGAGCAGGTACGCATGCGCATTGGACTTTACGAGAGGATCGTGCTGGAATCGAACAATTCGTTGGGGCATAGCCAACCTCAGGTATCGGTAATATTCCAATTAATTCCTTGGAACGTGCTAGAGGTTTCGGATTTCGCGGATGTCGGCACGCGTACCAATGCAAAGGTTAAAATAAAGAACGTGAGAGAGAGAGAGAGAGAAAGAGAGAGAGAATGAAAGCATAAAAGGGAGTAGACGTCAAGGGTGGCACCCCGATCATCGTAAAACAGGCCCTGCGGACCACGAAGACATAACAGCGTCCTGAGATTGAATTTTATTGCTGGGAGATTTCCATTCGCCGTCGCTCGATGAGAGGAGCGTCTATGGCGTCGCGACGTCAGAATAGGATTTGAAAAACTTATTTCTTGCCGTAAGTAAAATCCTAACCTTGTCCGTTCAGTATGTCGATTACCGTGTCTGACGATCCTTGAAACCGTCGCTCCGGATATCCGGTTTATTCCGGAAACCACTCTCTTCGACAAGATCCATCCATCCTTCCCTCGGTAAACCCTAACTTTTCTTCCACCATCCTGGCGCCATACTATACGTCCTACAAGATACGTACTTTAAACGGCAGTCCCTGTCTCGCCATTTTTACTTGATTTGCCAGAAAATTCCTTTGTGATCTTTCCAACGATAGTGAAAGTTCACAGAATATTGTTTTCAGATTGAATAAAAAAAATTTATTTGAAACGCTGTATTATTCAATCCAGTTCAAAAACTTTTTTGGCATATTATTCTGGCATATGTGCTAACGTAGCAAGTATAAAAAATTTAAGAATATTGTTCCACGGTATAAAAAAAAATCTTTCGGTACTCGAGTTAACGATTTCCATTTTACCCTTTTATCGTGCAGCATCATTTTCTTTCAATAGTGATCGCCCTTGGCATCCGATGTCGAAGGTAATTGATCGTCGAATCGAAAATCAATTGGTATAGCTACGGCAGTTTGGTTAGAAATTCTTTGATGGCTTCCACGCTAGTTGGTATTCCTCTGTAGAATTTCAAACAGTCAGCTTAACAGGGTGTTCGACACAGAGACGTATATAGACATGGATAAGGCATAATACATATGTGCTATACACTCCCCTGCTGGAATTTACCTATAGAAAACAATGCTCGGGGATGTTCAAAAATTCCACTCAACTTCCAGGACTTAGTCGCTTCTAAAATTTAACAATATCTAAAAAACAAAATTACCAGTCTGTATTTTGCAAACGGGACTTTCGAGATTCCCCAATTCACTCGTGTCAAGATGCCTGAGGGATGATACGTCACACTAGGAATACTATTAGCCGTGCATGTACCGTCTCAAGATCTGTTTCCGCTACCCAGTGAAAACAACCCCTAGATAGTCCTAGCAAACCCCGTCCTATACGTCCCAACCCCCTGGACAAATAAGAACGTGTGCCAGTCCTGGGACAGGGCGCACGTGCTATCCGCGCTGTTCTATTTCCAGATAAAATCCAATAGAAATCGAAGCTAAATGGATTCTCGATACCAGAAATCGAATGAGATATTTAGAATATCATGGGATGTCTCGAGGCACTTGAGAATTCCTTTAAAAAAATTCAGTCTACTAATATTTCACATTTGCACAGTTGCCAACGGCACGTCTCCACATACCCTGTGTCTGTCAAGTCCGCATTCCGCAAGGAACCTTTTAGACGCGTCATATAGTCGAAAGTCGAAGGTTAGGAGATGGTTCCTCCTGGTGCCTCTGTACAAACAGAGAACGGGGTAACCTAATACCCAGTTAATGCTCGGCGGGAAGACACGGAGAGAGAAGGAGAAAAACTATCTATAACCTACTAAAGAGAGAGAGAGACATAATACAGAGAACAGAGTATCCGATGCGTCAGCCCTTCCGTTGCTTCTCGTAGCTCATTCGCAACCAATAAGATCAGGATGGAAGACCCTAAATGGGCGTTAAAATAGCCCAGTATGACACGGAAGTCGTGCGGCGTTACGGTTGGCTCAAAGAATTTGTAAACAGTTCGAAAAGTTGTGACCCAGCGACTTTCGGATGACAGACGTACCGACCCTGATCTGTTCAGATGCTCAGTCAGTATCTTACAACCTCCCAGTATTTAACACAAAATAGTATTTAAAATTATCAGCAATTTCTGAATAAGACCTAAAAACTTGCACCACAAACCAAATGGAACAAGCAGATATTTCTATATCGCAATTCGCAATACAACATGCATACACATTTAATTCAAAAATTCATAATAATCATAATTTCTCTATAAAATATTAATTAAACGTTAAATAATAATTAGAAGAACGACCATGCCAACCCATAACCAAATAATATGAAAGTTCAGCAAAATTTAGGTCTCAAAGTATTTCTTATAACTTTATACATCTAATAGTCATTGAAATAGACATATAAATTTTCACGTATGAAACTGCGAGAGTTGCAAACTGGCAGAATAAAAAGTAAAAAAGAATGTTAAAAAAAGGGTAAAACAGCAGCAGCAAGAATCACGAAAGCTTCACTTCGTTTCTACATGGCGAATTCTCCGGCTACGTACTAATTGCTAAATGCTAATGTCCGCATACGTTTTATCACAGCAAGGAAAGAAAAGCCGCCTACTTTTTTTCCCCTCTGCTGCCTATTATTCAGCAGGCACCTGCATCTGCATCTACATGCAGCCACCTTCGGCCGTTATGCAGCGCGTGCCCCTGCTAAATTTGAAATTCACCTTCGTTACAGGAGTGCCACTGTATGCATCTACAAAATCAAAGGGAATACGAAAGGTACCTGATTCTATGAAAGAGTCAATCGATCCTACCTGCATGCTATTGATATATCATATTGATAGTAACAGATAATTTGAATAATAATAACAACACCTCTCACTCCCCCTTGCAATTAAGAATAACTTTTTATCAGCCTGATTCCAAAGTACACAATGCTCCCCCGATAATCTGTATCATTGCACAATGATAAATCATCGCAGCATCCGTTTGGACCGTTACTCGACGTAGCTCCTATCCCTTGTAAGATATTCACCGACAGATGGACCAACACCTCCCTCGAGTTAGGATCATTAGTCATCCATAAGATAGGAGAGGATTACTTGCTCCTCTATCTATCTGGTTACAGCGCAAACGCATTACGAAGTGACGCAAGTCCCTTTTACCCTATGCTTATAGGCAGCTTTATAGAAAGCACGTAAGACACGGCAGCCCTGACCGGTTCCTGCTATCACATTTTTCCAGTTCTTACCGTCGAGGATCATGAGATGAAGATGACAAGTAAAACAAACTTTCCTCACTGGGACGAAGTATCTGCGCAGTACAGATCTATCGATTTGAATGGAGGGACTCGAAATTTGATGATGTGCTACCTAACGAGGATGCAGAAGTTTGACTGGCCCTAAATGGGAAGTGGCACCAAGCACTATTAAAACCAATTATTTCTTCATTAATATCCATCAGTATTTCGGTACATTCGAAACGCGATGTATACCGTATATAAGCCCTAAATCTAAAGGCCTAATCATACGTATGTACATAGATTCTTATACAGATATAATCCCATATGGTACATATAAGAGTATAGGATACAGTATCCGGAGAAGAATTTAGGCTACCCTAATCCACCTAAAATTCCTCTTAGTATGGAAGATACTCATTAATCAGTTTCTGAATATAGTGTGTCACTTTAGTAAGCAAAGCTTCATCTATCCTATACTTATTGCCAAGAGTACCTTTTAATCAATCTATTGACACTTTTGAAACTATTTTTAAAATTGATATTGAACGAGTATTGGTATTTCGTAATGTACGAATATATCATGGAGTCTGTAGTTTTTTGTTCAGGCTCTACTTCGATAATTACTGACTCTCCTTTGGATTTAAAAGTGAGCGAAGTAGAAACGTGACGCTTAAGAAATTTCGCTGTTATTCTTAGTCATATCTGAATTTTGATACGGTGTCAAAGTCTATCGCCAAGAGACTCTCTTCTATCTGTCAGACTCTCTTGCGCGAGTCAAAGGCATTATAATTACGTTTGCCATCGGGTCTTGCGCGCGCGTGCGCGTCACTCAAGTGCCACTAATTAATTCATTCCTCCGCTGGCGGTAATTATTTCCATATCGGCTATTTGCGCCACGAGTGCTCGTGCCCTGAAGAGTGCCTACGTATTGGATAATTATAATAGTCATCATGAGGATAATGTGGTTCAGTAACTCTAGGAATGTATGAACATGAGATACATTGAGGGAGCAAGAGAGAGAGAGAAAGAGAAAATGTTAAGATATGTGTTGTTTTTTTTTTTGAGACAAAAAGTGATTGATAGAGGCTGATTTCAATAAAGAGACCGGATGCAATATGGATGCAAATTATAGCGAAGAAGTCGAGACACTGCGCCATGCTAGAAAATAAACAGAAAATCGTAAAGAAAATTGAAGGGCGCTGCCATCGTTTATACGTGCCTCACGCGACGTTCGCGTATATGCATATTCGCATTTTGATTCAGCAGACCCTTTTTTTGCCCGACTTAAGCGATTTCTCCTTATTTCACCTTTCTTAAAGCAATGCCGAGGCTTTCTCAACGTGCAACTTTATCGTCTGGAACGCAGTGGAATCTTTTGGATTTTTCGATAAACTTGTACCGACTTTCGGTACGGATGATAACGCAGTGCATCAGCTGAAGACTTTCCCCGTGCTGTAGTAACAATGCAGTTTACTTTAACGACAGTGCATTTAAGCTTTTAGTGCCATCTAGGTATTCGTTGGAAATGCTACCGGTCGAGAGTAATGAACTCGTGCTTTTTTTTTAAGATTTACTTTAAAGTGTTTATATGAATAATACGAATACAGTTTTTAGAAAGAAAGTCACGATTCGTGTTCACACATGAATATCAGTCTCTCATTGGCGTCCACCGATTTACGGTTCTGGTCCCCCGTAGGCTTGATCGGTTTTCAATGATTTCTACGACCTTGAAGTCTACTTAATTACTGGCCGATCTGCTTCCACTTCCGGTGGATCCTCTGTGTTTCGCTTCCATTTTTATAACGACGCCCTGAGCTATACCGTAATGTTCATAAGCGTCTTTTCCGTAAGTCGTCGTCATAGCCGGTGAAGTTTTATCATCGCGTTGCTCTTCCTTCTCGTTGATGAAATTTGGCAGAGCGACGTTCATCGCTTGTAGCGAATTGAAACTCTGCATTACTAATTGCGATGCCACTGACATCGTCAGAGGATTTGTTGGCTGTACCGGTACCGTCGGTCGAATTGACGGTAAATTAGTACTTTGACTCCTTTTCGCAGGAGCCAACTTACTCGAGGTTCCTGTAACGTTTACACTAGGAAATGGCGCTGTGTGAGAACGATGCTTCCTCGTTGGAGCTTGAGGACTTCTAGTCTCAACTGGAGACTCTTCTAGAGTGTCATTTGAATTACTTGCTACTGCTACAACGTCAGAGACATAACTATTTGCCATAGACGTATTAGGACTGAAATTCGTGGGTGCCACTGAACTATCCACAGAGGTGCTGACACTGTTTTCCAAAGAGTTCGTACCCTGACCGTTCTTAGAGCTGCCATTAGTATCGACCGAGTCGCTTTTAATGATCTTTGAACGATATTCCCCTGGGGTATCATTACTGGGACTCTCTCTTGATACATTAAGAACAACCTTACTTTGTCCCGTTGTTCTATTAGCGTAATGATCGTATACATCGCCCACTGGATATTCCACGTTCGATTTTGTTTCTTCAGCAGGCACGCCATTAGGCTTAAACGCCAAGTTGGGGTCGCCATTTGGAAAACTGGCGTACCGTGCCACAACTTGACGCTCCTGTGCTACTTGAGGAGCAAATGGATTCCTTCTCTCTGTAGGCTTAGTAGCAGCTGGCTTGACATCCGTCTTCGTTCGACGCTCCTCGTCGCGATTTCTTCGCTCCTCCTTCTTATTTGTCACTCTTGAACTTTCTCGCCTTTCTGGGAAATGCTTCCCTCTCATATTGACTTCTTCATCATCCTCGGGCAACTCCGAGTCAGACTCTTCCTCATTCTCCTCAATTATGGCGCTGGACTGGATCCACTCTCTGATTCGATCCTTCTTCTTTGATCTGTCTACTGTAGTCTCGATGCCATATTGCGTTAGAGTAAAAAGAAGCTGATTCTTCTCCTCTAATGAACTATGAAAACTGTACATGGATGGACAGAGTTCATCTCTTTCATCAACGCCACCTAAAATATTCAAATTTTTGTTCTGTTTATTTGAATACTTCGAGGCTTATTTGTCTGTTGAAAATGTATATAATACCATTCAGTGCCTTCTCCGCTCCCAATTTCGCCAACCACCTATCCTCCAAGTATTTATTCACTTCGAATACTGTTGTGGGTCGCTTCTCAAGCTTGGGGTCAAGTAGTCTTTTGAACATCCTAAAAATACCACCTATGTTATCCCACGTTCATGAACCTATGCTCCATCCAATTAAGAGTGAAAATATCAAGAGGCTACCTCTGGGCGCGGGAACTGATTAGTTGAAAGAGCTTTGGCTTTTTGGCGATATTTAACGTAGCCGAATGCCAATTTTGATACCTGGTGTACCTGGGGTCATCGGAAGCGGCTTTCTGCCATGGTAGACAACCCGTTAAACATACGAACAACACAATTCCAAATTGCCAGACATCGTGTGCAGTAAGCGCCCTAGTGCATTAATAAAATACATTCTATAATTTATCTATCATTATCTCATAAACTATATAATATACATCTTTATCACGCACGTACTTGTAAGTCTCATCTGTATCGATCTGTAATACTTCAGGCGGCGAATACGGCAACCACTCATTGTGCCTCCTGACAACAGTATTGACTCTCCTAGTCTCTCCAAAATCGCACAATTTGATCCTTGAAAAATCACTTCTAAATACCAATATATTGTCCAATTTAATATCCCTGTGTACTAGTTCTCTACTGTGTATATGCTGAACAGCAGCAGCCAATTGCCTGGCTACTCTCTTCGCGTGTAATTCGCCAAGACCAGTTTCAGTCACATTTGAAGTAAGGTCACCTAAAAGATCACAAATAACAATTATACAGTCACAATCCATAACAATTAAACGTTCCTTCTACATACAAATAATTGCTTACCCAAGGGTGCGTATTCTTGACTAAAGACATAGAACCCTGCAGTCTCAAAGGCTACGTCATAAGTCGTTATAATATTACGGTGCGCTGATAAATGAAGACCGTAATGAAATTCTCGAAAAAAATCTGAAATTCCTGTATATGCCTTAGGCAATGCTTTCAGTACCATCTCCGTCTGCGTGCTGCGATGCTCAGTCAATAATATCTTGCCAAACCATCCCTCGCCAACAATCTGAAGGATGTCGAACTCATCGGCAAGGTTTACCTGATTGAACAACAATAGGAAGCAAGTACGATGAGTAAATCAATAACCAAGTAAAGAGTAAGTCGGGGGCATTCAATATGTTGGCTGCTGACGATCTTATAATGGACCGCGGAAGCGCGAGCTACCAGACTATTTTTGTGAGGCCAGGCTGCCTATACAGGAGCTACTGTCGAAAGCAAGAAAACAGATTCGAAAATGTTTCACTCGACTTGGCGATTTGCTTTCCGTATTAGCTGAAGATACGTCGCTATTGAATAATGTAAATGGAGTATTTTTCACTTAATGAACAGGGTGCTAAAATTTTTTAAATAATTTTTGCGAACATTTGAGAACCATAGATAAAATACTTGAGATCTGTTGGCAGGAAAAGCGAATTCGCAAATTCCTTCCTGTAAATGCCATTAGTAGTTTGACTATTTCTGGACATTGAGTCAAATCACTGTGTCGAATGGATCTTTTATATACTTTCGTAAATCCTTTTGGACTTTTAAAACACCCAAAGTTATTTTCAGATTTTATTATGTCATTTTTATTGATTTTTAGAACAATCAGCGGATTTACCTTCTCCAATTCGAATTCGCGTATTCTGTGGATTGAACCACCTATTGCTTTCTTGGTTAAACTCATTCTTCTGCTTTCTTTTAGTAAATGAAATTCCAATGAAAATCATCCAAGAAATTGTTCATGTTGTTATCAAGGTTTTGATTATAGCTTCCGTCATATAGAATGAGGTGTCAGTTGATTCTGTTGATTGATCCCTGATCTTTGGTACATCAGAAATTCAACAACTTTCTTCAGTATCCGTTGTGTCCGATATAACTGGCTTCTGGCCAACCCGCGAACCCTGGATTCGCCCAAGAATTCAACAGTGGAAATTCTCAGACAGCTGCAACAATCCTCGTACACGAGAGGAGAGAGATCCTCGTGAGAAGTACAGAAAAAGAGACAAAGACCGACCACTAAGCTTCCCTCAGTATTCGTTACACCTGTAGTCTAGTCTATTCGCATGAATCATTGGGACAGCCAAATTCGAAATTCCAGTAGATAATTGATCATTCAAAGCTCCGGCTTTAAATATGTTTTTGGAAATAAATTTATACCTTACACAAATATTCAAAGTAAAACGTTGTTTCTCTTTTTTTTTAATCCAACTATTCAGACATAACGTGGGCGAACCGTCCACGTGGCGATCACGCACAAATCAGAAGGGGATATCTAACAGAGTAAAATGTCTAATGAACAGTGTTTCCGAATACTGGAGAATCGTGATATTTTACGGTGTCTATATATATCCATGCGAGATGTACAAGTCGTATGTATTCCTGTAATGGAAATTTCCATTGCAGAGAAAATCAAGCAAGCATTTGTTAATAGTCCGTTATTATAGACGACCGTCAATCGGAGGACTTTGTTATGGATCAGGGTATATTTTTACGGCACCCTCGAATCTCATTGCGCAATAAAACTATGTATCACGACGATACGGACTTATGCGTAAGTCATTTGCCAAAGAATTTCATCAGACCGTGACATTATAGCCATTGTTTTCCAAAGTGGCGCCGGCTATAGAATTCTTCGATAAAATCTTATTAGAAGGCTCTTTAAATCGATAATCAGTATAATTTACATTATAATTTACAAAAGTAACTAGAATCTCATAGTGAACTTACAATTGTTTTTTTACTTTACAAGACACTTATAGGAAGCTAAAAAAAAATTAAAAGTAACACCATCTGGTATTTCATCCCATGTTAACCTCTTCGATAAGACCATCAGCTTCTTTAGTCGACAGCTACCAATGGCATACGCAGAGTCGCCGTATTAAAGAAATTAAAGAGGTGATTTTTATAATTTTGTAAATCAACAGTTTCACTGCACCGTCTTTCTGGTCTCAGCTTCTTTCACGTTATTAAACGAACGACTATCAGTATTTCACGAGGATTTGCTGTTAGGTGCACTCGCGGCTGTCTACAGTATTTATAAAACACCGACCGGAAAGCGACTGAGCTGATTTTGGCGTCGGGCCGGCTTGGCCGCGTTGCTCTGTCGACGTCGACGTCAACGATGGGCCAACCACGTAAGATGGACTCCTCCACAAGTAATTTCAATATTCCATTCTGGGATATCAACTACACTTCCTCACTCTCAGCCAATGACTTATTAATTACATTATATCAATCCAATTGGATTGTATGACGCATGAGTTGTTTTTTGGCATAGAATCAATTTTACGCTCCTAATCCTTTCTATTAATAGATCATCCATTATCTATATCACACTTGTATACTCTCTAAAATAATTCTTCTTTCTTATTAATTCTTCTTTCCTGAAGCAATCGTCGGCGTAACTCTCTTTTTTCACTTGGTCAAAAGATGTTTAGCAGCGAAAAAGAAGAGTATGATCATTTTTAGGGCACCTAAAGTTCCAGAGACGCCCCTGAAAAGTTTCCGAGGTGAGAGTAGAGAGACGGACTTAGATCCATGAAAATTGTCTACCCTCAATTCGCAGAATAGGAGAGTCAGACGCTTATGATGATTCCAGTGAAGATGTCTGTAAGCGGAAGTTAAAGTTAAAACGGGAAATGGCGAATGGAGGGGGGCAGGATTTTTGCGACTCTTTCAACGCGTGACTTCTCTTTCTTCTTCAGTATTTAAGATCAAGTACGAGGTCATTAAGTGCATTTACCTATATCTTAAGAGACTTCGTGTAGTTACTATGACGATCTCTTTGTTTGTATTTTCTATGGATGCCACAATCAGTTATTTAGTCATAGCTAGTAAAGTACGCTTGTAAGATTTCACAATGTGAAACAATTGCGTCTCCAATGAAGCCAAAGGAATAAATTTAAATTAAATTGATGAGAATTTCGACGAGCCTCCAAAGCCGGAGGTTACCGTTAGCAATCCTGAGATTTTTAAACGCAATTTACAATAATCCGCCATTGCGCTTGGTGTTCGTGAAATGAACGTGTTATTTTCGTAGTGCCCGTAAACCTATCGAGATAATTTATTTGCTTCACCTTGGACGAGAACCATAACATTCAGACAGATTCTAAAGAACGAAAACGATCATTTAACTGAAATATATGTGTATTGAGCTTCTGTACCGAGATCATATATTTCAGACATGACTGTCGGACCTCCATACTTGAGTTCAAATACTCGTTCCTCATAGTGAACAATTGCAAATTCCTGAATTTCAAGGCAGACAGACTTGGCAGCTACGGTATCGTAATATTAGACTACACGTGTTTCTGTACACTGTATAGTGAATATCGGCAATGAAGTCGTAAATTCACGACTACAGGGATATTATCATCCGTCAATATACACCATGACCGAGTGAGGAAATACACTGATGATATAAATTCCAGAAATTACACTATTAATTAATTCAAAGATTTATTTAAAATAAATGACAAACTTAGAAATGTGATTAAAGCCATCTTAATCATTATGAATATTTTAAAAACAATAATTTGTTAGGTATTTTTTAGTTAGGCAATTGACTACAATGGCGCTGTGTGTAATGCTAGTTAAATTCTTACAGATAAGTATTACTAAAAGTTTCAATAGTGTCCCGTCCGATGGCGCCACATGCAACGTTCGCCACACGCCACACGCAATCTCATGAAACGAAGTTTAAAAGATCATAAATAAGATATTGATAATCATTCTAATCTCACTAAGTGATTAAAAATATCCTGATTATTTCGTTAATCGCTGTAATCTATACTTTCATCGTTCGTCACCCCACATGGGGGCACTCTAGCTGGATACTAGAATGTTCATACTACGCGCTTTTGATCTATATATCAAGCATCAACGACAGATGTCGCTAGTATCTGACGAACAAAAGGACGAAGAGTAAGACCGCTCTCGAATATCCGGGCTCCTCTCAGCTTTCTCGTGTCACCGTCGCGAACCTGTCCGCAACTCATTCTCGTCTTATCTAATCGGTTAAAATATAATTCCCTTAAGAGCGGCAAGGGGCTCATGCAACCCGGGAACGTGCGTATCGCGTAAATGATAATCGTCTCGTGAGCCACAAGCCATAGTAGAATCGCGAAGAAGGTTTGTGAATAAGAGGAATACAAGTAGAGAACCTCCTTTTCCTCTCTCAGTGTGTGAGAATCGTGGGGGCATTCAGCGGCATAGAGGGGCACGAGGAGTCAGAAGCATTGGTGGAGGCCGAGAAGTTCAAAGACGGACTTGGTGGTACTCGAGGAAGTCAGTGTACGTCCTGTCAGAAAGTGGGAAGCCCAAACACACCAAATTTCACCTGGACTCCCGGAGAGGCCAAAACGAATATCCTAGTACAGAGTATCTACCAAGCCATACCTACCAATTGTAAAGAATATGGTCGGTTCCATCAGTCTGATCGACTGAGAAGGCAAACGAAGTCTCTAACGAGAGAGATCTCTGTTTCTCTTCCCCTGCACCGACCCCTATCCCCAGCCAACTTCTCGTGGAAGAGAGTAAACGGTGCTGTCTGCCGTGTAAACACATCAGGGTGTGTATACTGTGGTAAATCGTACTGAACGACGCACGCTACTTCGTAGGGACGTTCGAGCACGATTCCTCAAGAAGATAGTGCTAGTTGGTCGGTCGATCGTTTGACAAGCGTACGATACTATGAAAAACTGTAAAGAAGGTTAAAAAGCAAAACAGTTAGATTCTATCGAGTAAACAAGTGGATGAAAAGGAATCTTGTGAAGTATTTCTGAAAGAGAACCATAACGTGATACAAAATATATGTAAGACAGCGCTTCCTTGGGATTAGCGTCAAAGAAAATATGTTCGGCTACTACAAATGACGGTGCAAGGAATTAAAAAACTCGGCTTCAGCCTGCAATTGACGTTCTAGCGGAAAAGGTAGGCAAAACACTGAGTAACCATCCTTCCTCAGTTCCTCTGACCATTGCTAAAAAATGGCTTCCGCCTCTGTACACTTGTCAGTCTAGTATGCTTGGTTCATCCTTAGTATTTTTTTGTATACTCGATTGAAAATGACGTTACGCTCATAGTAAAATATACTATACTCTTTTACTTCATTAAAGTATAGAGAAATTGATCGGTGCGTCCATTCTACCCAATGCCTCTTTCTCGTAGTAGACTTCCAATGTGCACACGATTACCGTAACGAGAAAGGAACTAGCTGCTGATAAATGACATTCGCTCATATCGCTATACGCTCATAGTTTCGTTTACGTCTTGTCGCGACCTATCTCTCTAGCTATCGACTACGCCATTTACTTTCGCAAACCTAAACGTACGCAACGTACGCAACTCTTGTTGTTATGGAATACGAGGATTTGCGTTTCTTTCCTAATGTCATGCATAATACGTCATATCTGTATTCTGTCGATTCAGCATGAGTATTAAAATTTTAATGATATTAGACGAATACGATGTAGTAATGTCTCTCCCCGTTTTTTGTCCTAACTATACTTGCTGGTTTACGTAACCGTGAAATGAACCTGCGGTTTGAAAACATGTCGAAATTTAAATATATCGTGACTTTTCTTAGGAAAGTTCATTTCAGTGGTCTAAACAGACGAAAAATTAATGACTGCTATATAGCCTTGGTTCTTTACCAAATATTGTTTCGGAATAGTAACGAGTAATTAATGGAGAGTTTATTATCTTTGCTCCGAGTTTTGTTTGTTCAATGTCCTGACCAATTTTTCCATTACGATTATTCAAATTGGGTCATGGTCAAATATTACTGATTACCCTTCGAGAATTGGAGGATGAATTATTTAGTATACCGTAATACAGCATACAGTAGTGTGTCGTGAATATTTCACCTGGAGCATTTCGAAGGAATTATCCTCCACTCCTGTCAGATGGACCGTTTGATGTTCTGCGCATTTTGAAGCAAGTCGTTGCGGCAGGGAGTGGCTACACGTTACTATAAAAACTATCAATGAGGTTTAGAAATTTCGAAAGACGTTAATTTCGTAGAAAAAAAGGAAACGTACTTTTAATCAAATATATATCCTGCAGATTATCAATGTGGAACGGTAATCCTTTCGATAATAAAATTATGCCGGATTATCTTCTGTTCCATAATACGTGGATCTTCTACCTTGACACCCAGATTAACCTAAGGTTTTGGTACACCAGGTATCCTGATCCAATTTATCTACGTAACGTGTTATACAGTTAATTCCTACTGCTCGATGAAAAGTAACATCAGCAATGGCCAAGGTCTACCTGGATGCTCCTCTTTCTGGAATCCCAAAAACTTTATACAGCCATAGAGTACTTTACCTGGGAGTACCGTTACTTTTCAACGACCGACATTATATTTTAGACAGTCGTACCTCCTCTAAAACGTACGTGAAAACTCGAGTCTTGTACTGATAATTTATTTGCTGTTCATGTCCTAGGAAAATCTGTCGCGTTAGATAAGCAACATTGATAAATCACATCTATTCGACTTATGATGATTATCAAATTAAAAATTACTAGCGATAAAATATTTACGTAATACCTTCACCTTATCGTACAAGAGATTCGACCTTTTGATTCGATATATACAGGGTAGTCCACGGAACTTGCACATCTATGATAACTTTTAAACGATGCATCCTACAGAATAATTTTGTATATAAAATTTGTACGGTTTTAAAGGATGCATTATGTGCTGCATATCTTTTTTTATTGTGGTGGAGGCG